>CM064575.1:53358671-53556171 GCA_032716605.1 Paralithodes platypus | reverse complement strand
GACTGAGCAAAAACGGCTCGTAGCCTAGCGAAGTCCTCACAACTGTTTAAAGTATTACGTTAACACTAACAAGTGCACTTTGAGAAATCCAGATCCCTTGTATCTGGTTTTCTCCCGGCTCCTTGACAAAGTAAAAACAAGCTGTTAATAAAATACAGGGTGGTTAGGCTCTTGCCCTCACGCACTGTAAATTATTAACTCAACACAGTCAGCCGCGAAGACAACCTAGGCTTCACTGAACCGAAACGAGTATGCAGGTTTATCGCTTAACCACTGCATCAAACAACAACTCGTAACACAGAAAAGCCTTACCCCAGTCTAGCATTACCTAGACTAGCAGAAACCAGGAATAATAATAATAACACACAGGGAAATGCATAGACAAGTGCAACAAACATAAATCAATCCTATTCTAAGTTAACCCTTCCAAAATAGGCTATCTAATAGGCATGTATCTCATGAGAACTCAAGCGATAATACGTTGGCTGACTAGCTCTGCACCAACGGGACCATGGAAGTTAAAAAGGGTAGGGAAAAGAGGAGATAAGAATGTAAGGTAGTAGAGAAAGTTCACATCAGTCAGAAGAATATATATAGTTAGCAAGGGAAATGAGAAGTCGCTCTGCCTAATGAGTTCTGATCAAAAAATGGCTAGACTTCCCTTTTTATACTCGGCCCTCTAGTGAGCCCAACGTGAACTACTAAGGACCGCCCACTGACAATCATTACGTAATTTCTCTCTCTCCTCTGGGATAGACAAAGGCTTTCCTAGCACTGAGGGGAGGGGGGAGGGGGGGGGGAGTGCTAGTGAGTTAGGCCCACCTCCCGCATGGCGCACCCACTGACCCCCAACTGTGGCTGCCGCTTCTCCCATCATTACAAATAAGTTTTACACACAATACTTATAACTAATGATATAAAATAGAACTCGTTGACTCAGATGAAAACAAAATACATATTCATATTACTTATAGTACAACGGCTCACATGAACTAAGTTAGGAAACTCTACATAGACTACAGCCAAAGTTCCTGCCCTGACGATCCTAGCGAGAGTGGGGCATGACTAGGCGTTCTGTACAGCATGCTCACACTGGACATGCGTCACACCTCCCCCAAGATTTTACTTGCTCAACCCTGAGCTAAAATCTGACAAACACAGAACCCCATCAAGCCCCTCACACCCAGCGACCCAGCGACCGCATGGCACTAAAACAAAGCTGAGTTTATCACCAAAACGCATCTTATTATTAACCAAAAATTCACATTTTATAACTCCTCCCAACAATAGCAAAAAGACACAATATCATGCTCCCAGAGCGAGCTTACAGCAGCTCAGCCGTTTGATAGTTTGTGGACTACTCAAACTCTATAGGCTATGACAAACTTATACGATTATCTATATCAAAAGAAAGAGTTTTTTATATGATTTTTATATTTTAATATGTTTTTCCCGGCTGCACTATAAGGGCAGCCTATTTTCCTCCACTCAAACCCACACACCTGTGATAGCCTACGACTGATCATCCACCCTTGATAAACAATCCGCGATCACATTGTCACATCCAGCAATATGACGGATGTCCAGGTTATACTCCTGCAACATCAAAGACCACCTGGTCAGTCTCATATTGTGATTGTGAAATTGATTCAGGAATCTCAAAGGGTGATGATCAGTGTAGATAACCACGACTGGGCCATAGGCTGGAACATACACCTCGAAGTGCCTGAGCGACAGCACAATCGCCAGTAATTCCTTTTCTATTGTAGAATAGTTCTTTTGTGCAGCATTGAACTTCTTAGAAAAGAAACTTACTGGGTGTTCCACACCTTCATTGTCTGTCTGTAGCAAGACGGCACCAGCCCCTACACCACTAGCATCTGTTGCCAGCTGAAAAGGCCTGTTAAAGTCTGGGGCCCTGAGTATCGGGTGAGTACATAGCAAATGTTTCACCAAAGTGAAAGCCTTTTCACACTCAGGTGCCCACAAAAACTTTTTGTCTTTAGATAACAAATCTGTGAGAGGTGCCAACACCGTTGAGTAACCTTTTATGAAGCGTCTGTAGTAGCCTATCATACCCAAGAATCTCATAATCTGCTTCTTGGTTGTTGGGTGCGGAAATTTATTGATAGCCTGTACCTTGTTCTGAGGAGGGCACACCTGTCCCCTTCCCACTACAAACCCAAGGTACTGCACAGTGGCTTTTACGAAGTCACACTTTGCCAAATTTACTACCAGACCTGCTTCACTAAGTTTCCGGAACAAGGTCTCAAGGTGCTCACAATGGCTCTCAAAGTCGTCATCATAAATGATTACATCGTCCAAATATACGGTGCAATTTGGAATGTCCTTTACAATTTCATTCATCAGGTTCTGAAACGTTGCTGGTGCATTCTTAAGCCCGTAAGGCATAACATTGCACCGGTAGGTACTCCCGTCCACAACAAAACCACATACCTCTTTAGCACGCTCGGACAAAGGTACTTGCCAGTAACCTTTTACTAAATCTACTTTAGACAAAAAACGAGCATTACCAATTTTGTCAACACTATCATCAACCCGAGGAAGAGGATATGGGTTAGTTGGAGTCAAACCGTTTAACCTACGGAAATCAATACAAAAGCGTACCTTGCCATCTGGCTTAGGCTGCAGTGTTACAGGGGAAGTCCACTTAACTGTGCCTTTCTCTATCAACCCTCTACCGAGCATATACTCCAACTCATCCCTCAGAGCTGGTAGTTTTATGGGGGGCACACGGTACGGGATTGACTTAAAGGGTAGATGGTCCCCCACGTCAACATCATGCATAGCCTGAGTAGTGAGGCCTGGGTGTTCAGCAAATACAGTGGGGTATGAACCGAACAACTGACGGATAGCATCAAACTGCGGCTCAGGCAAATGAGCTATAGCCTCGTCAGCCCTTAGGCTCGAGTTCCCCGCCCACTGATCCGCTGAAACATGTTGATCCCAGCTATCCTCCTCTGAAGCTTGACTGTCCCCCTCTCCTTCTCCACCACGGCCGCAACAAGCCAACACAGGGACAGTGAGAGGCTCAGAGGGGCGCCTCACATACTCTTTAATAAGGTTCACGTGACATAACTGGTTCTTTTTCCTCCTGTCTGGAGTGGCAACAAGGTAATCTAAGTCTGAAATTTTTTCTACAATTTTATAAGGTCCAGTGTACTTCGCAGAGAGGGGGTTACCAACCAAAGGCAACAAAATTAATACCTCTTGTCCTACAGTGAACTTCCGGAGCCTCACTTTGCGATCATACCTGTCCTTCATCAAAGCTTGTGATTCTGTCAAATTTCTACCTGCCATCTCCAGACTCTTAAGCATGCGCTCACGGCTTTCAAGCACATACTTTAATAATGGACAAGGCTGCACAGTCCCCTCCCAAATTTCTTTCAGCATGTTAAGGGGGCCCCTGACACGGTGTCCAAAAATCAGCTCGTTTGGACTAAATCCCAGGCTCTCACCAGGTACCTCCCGAGCAGCAAACAGCACATAAGGCAATCCAAGATCCCAATCCATACCGTTGTCAGCACAATAACACCTGAGCATGCTTTTAAGTGTAGCATGCCACCGCTCAAGCACCCCTTGACTCTCAGGGTGATACGCTGACGATACTACTGCTCGTATCCCATGCTGTTGCATTGTTTGCTTGAACATGTTGGAGGTGAAATTAGATCCCTGATCAGACTGAATCTCCTCCGGGTACCCGTACCTTGAGAAGTACCACAACAAGTTACTGACTACCGTCTTAGCCATTCCATTTTTCATAGGGTATGCATCGGGGTATCTAGTGGCAACATCCATTATGGTTAACAAAAATTTATTTCCCGCCTTAGTGGGAGGGAGTGGACCAACCATGTCAACAATAATTTTACTAAAGGGTGGCCCAATCACAGGAATAGGGTGTAACGGAGCCTTAGGAATAACTTGGTTCGGTTTCCCGACACGTTGACAAATATCACAGGAGTTTATCCATGACTGCACATGAGACTTCATCCCCGGCCACCAAAACAATTTCCCCAAAGCCGCCACCGTTTTTCTCACCCCTAGATGTCCTGCCAGTGGTGTGTCATGCGCCAACCTCAGTAGGCTATCCCTGCACTCCCGTGGCACCACCAACTGGTCCACTACTCCGGACCCCTTTTGCCAACTACGTTTAGGGTCTTGAAAACGCCTATAAAGGATGCCTTCTAAATAAAAAAAATCTCCTGGCTGTGCATCGCCGTCCTCGTCGAGCTCTACAGCTCCATTAGCACACGTTTGGAGCTCAGGGTCCTCTAGTTGCAACCGACTTATATCTGAGGGTGCCAAGCGATCTAACTGCTCCCGGAGCAATGCATGACCTTCCCCGATACTGGGCTGCTCCCTCTGTCTCTCTCGATGTACATAACGTTGCTGTCGTGGAGACTCGTCATGCCCAGCCTCGTCACTCTCGATGACAGGCCCAGGGGCTACTCCAGAATTAAGTAATGGTGCTAATACTGAATCACCCAGGAGAGCCGCCGAGTCAAAACTCTTAAAACCAACTCCAGCTTTAGCCTCCTCCTGTTGATCGTTCCTCCGCTGGTCTGAAGGCGGAGGACTAGGCTGTGACACTTTAGCTGCCCGAGCTCGGGTGACAACACACGCCATGGGTTGTGTCTGGCACCGCTCGACCCACTCTTGCTCTTCCCTACTCACGTCGGCCGGCCTCTCGGCAACGACTAAGGGTAGAACCTCGGAAGCGGGCATTGCAAAGTCGTTGCCGAGAAGAAGGTCGACGCCCTCCACTGGCAGTTTCTCCACAATCCCGACATCCAATTCACGTGCCACACCATCCACCTCCAACTCCAACCGCACCAGCGGGTATGACCGAGTTGCATTAATACCCTGCACCACTACCACCCGAGCCGCGTTTATAGGGTAGCCAGTCAAGTTTTTCATCAGAGTCTGGGAAGCACCTGTATCACGCAAGACCTCTACTCCATGCTTGCGCCCCGCCCACATCACGCAACCCCGCCCTCTATGGTCGCAAAAAAACATCCTGAGCAGGGTTCGAGCCTCCCAGGTGCTTCTGCATTGGCTGTGCCTCAGCCTCTGACGAACTGCCCCAGGCAAACTCAGATGACTTCGGAGCACACCAATGTTGCAGGCCAAAGACACAGCTGCTGTAGGTGGTTTGCTAGGACAGACTCTTGCAAAGTGCCCCTTTTTATGACAATGATAACACTCCACCTCCCCTTTGGGCTTCCCTTGGTACTGGGAAGGGCCCGGCCCCTTCTTAAATGGGACGGTGCTAGTCTTGTGGTCAGTCTTGGTATCATGGCTCTTGTACTTGTTTGCATAAGGTATATCACTAACTCGGGGGGGTGGGGCGTCACGCCCCTTGTTACCTGCCTCACTACGCTGGGCAGACCCGCACCCACGAATTAGTGATAGCCGGAGGTCAGCCATCTCAGCTGCCTCCTGTAGAGTTTTTGGGTTCTTTTCTTTAATAGTTAAAGTCATTTCTGCACCAGTACACTTATAAAACTGCTCGAGCAGAAACAGCTCAGTCAACTGTTCGGCCGTCTCAGCTTTCTCAGAACGTGTCCAGTTTTTAAGTGCATCTTTTAAGTCCCGGGCATGTTCAAGAAAGGTCACCTCCCTAGTCTTTGTAACACCCCGAAACTTCAATCGATATGTTTCCGGTTGCAACTCGTATGCCCGTAGGACAGCTCTCTTCAATTCTGGGTAGTCAATGCAAGACTCTAAAGGCAGTGCATCATAAGCCTTCAGACCCTTACCCGTAAGTCTTGAGGAGACTAGAGCTGCCCACTTCTCTTCAGGCCAATTATGCTCCCTACATTTCTTCTCAAAACGATTAAAAAATTCTGTGACTTCAGTTTCACTAAATACCGGCACCAATTTGACTAATTGGGCCAAGGACTGTTCTCTTACTTGGCCCTCACGGCCCATCCAAGTCCCTGTCGACTCTGCACGAGACTTATCTAAATCTAATTTAGCACAATATTTCTCCGAGTCGTACTTAAGCTCAGCCTCATGCCTCCTAACCTCAATCTCATGCCTCCTCGTCTCATCCTCCTGCCTCCTGGTCTCATTTTCATGCCTCCTGGTCTCATCCTCCTGCTTCCTAGCCTCAATCTTAGCAAGCTCAAGTCTAAATACCATATCTGGAGACAGACAGGAAGAGGGAGCTGCCACTACTGAAGGAGGGGGGGCAAAAACTGGGGAACCACCATGTGCACCACCCGAGGGCACTCCAATCTGCCAATTCTCATCCCTCTGTGGGAGAGTGCTAACCTCCGGTAACTGAGTGGACGGCACTGTGGGAGTCGAGTGAGAGGGGATCTGGGGAGGAACCCCCCCAAACGCCCTCTCCTCCGAAACCCCATGTCGCCCACGCAACACCCAGGAAATCAGCTCCCCCTTGGACATCCCTACTACATTGGAAATTCCCAAAACCTTGGCTATCAGGTGCAAGCCACAAACATCCACCCAGTCAGCCTCTCCTCCGTCACGTGGTACCGCTTACTCACAAAAACTCTAGCATCCTCCTCACTGGTTACTAACGGCACACCTTCAAATGGCATCTCTCGCTCATCGTCAGTGCTAATGCACGACATACTGAAGTCCACAAAAAAATTCTCGAGACAAAAGTGTTTAAACTTCCTATGCAAGCACTAATTACTAAATTAACTGGAGTCTCTTAAATGCTTTACTAATTGCCATACAAAAACAAATATTCTTCAATATGCACGCTAAAATACAAACAAACAAATGTTGTACAACTCTGCAAAAATTTATACTGTTCACAAAATCCTAAGCAAGGTCGCCATTTGTTACGACCTGGCACTCGGGTACACAAGGGCTCTCAATCAGGACTCTATATCGGCTCGCTGCCACAACGGAAACACACGATCCCAACCCCTGAGTACTGCCAGCCGAACAAAAAACACCAATACCCTCCAGAGTTCAATCTGCTATAACGGGGTATACAAGAACTCGGTACTAGTGTTCAACAACAGACTAATAAAGAGACAGGAATTCTCTAGTCTGGTCAACAATCAAACAAAGAAGTAAGAAACAACAACACCAAAGAATAGTGTTGGCCGAAGCCGAAGTAATCCACCCTTGACTAAGAACTTAAGAAGTCCTCCACCCTCTACTTCGGATCGGCACTATTACGTTACGTTAATTAATAGTCCTTAAGCATCGAGCAAGGAATCTTCTGAAAAAAGTTAGATGCTTCTCGGATGCTCGTAAGAAGTACGTATCGGATTTTGAACAGTAATTCAATAAGAAAAACACTGGCAATTAAATACTATTACAGGTTTAAATTGGCATAAGAATAATTAAAAGAATATGCAATAGTAAATGGCAAACATTAAAAAGAAGTACTCCGCAAATGCAACGGCAATAGCCTACTCGGATTGTGCTCGTGGGCCACTAATCACTAAAGTAGCCAAGCTTGCAACACATGAAATCAATAGTGCATAAACAATATCATACATAAGGAAAGCTTCAATACTATTCTGTATCTACTAATCGAGTAAAGTCTAGCTGGGGTACTGTGGGCAAAAGGTAGCAGTGACTGAGCAAAAACGGCTCGTAGCCTAGCGAAGTCCTCACAACTGTTTAAAGTATTACGTTAACACTAACAAGTGCACTTTGAGAAATCCAGATCCCTTGTATCTGGTTTTCTCCCGGCTCCTTGACAAAGTAAAAACAAGCTGTTAATAAAATACAGGGTGGTTAGGCTCTTGCCCTCACGCACTGTAAATTATTAACTCAACACAGTCAGCCGCGAAGACAACCTAGGCTTCACTGAACCGAAACGAGTATGCAGGTTTATCGCTTAACCACTGCATCAAACAACAACTCGTAACACAGAAAAGCCTTACCCCAGTCTAGCATTACCTAGACTAGCAGAAACCAGGAATAATAATAATAACACACAGGGAAATGCATAGACAAGTGCAACAAACATAAATCAATCCTATTCTAAGTTAACCCTTCCAAAATAGGCTATCTAATAGGCATGTATCTCATGAGAACTCAAGCGATAATACGTTGGCTGACTAGCTCTGCACCAACGGGACCATGGAAGTTAAAAAGGGTAGGGAAAAGAGGAGATAAGAATGTAAGGTAGTAGAGAAAGTTCACATCAGTCAGAAGAATATATATAGTTAGCAAGGGAAATGAGAAGTCGCTCTGCCTAATGAGTTCTGATCAAAAAATGGCTAGACTTCCCTTTTTATACTCGGCCCTCTAGTGAGCCCAACGTGAACTACTAAGGACCGCCCACTGACAATCATTACGTAATTTCTCTCTCTCCTCTGGGATAGACAAAGGCTTTCCTAGCACTGAGGGGAGGGGGGAGGGGGGGGGAGTGCTAGTGAGTTAGGCCCACCTCCCGCATGGCGCACCCACTGACCCCCAACTGTGGCTGCCGCTTCTCCCATCATTACAAATAAGTTTTACACACAATACTTATAACTAATGATATAAAATAGAACTCGTTGACTCAGATGAAAACAAAATACATATTCATATTACTTATAGTACAACGGCTCACATGAACTAAGTTAGGAAACTCTACATAGACTACAGCCAAAGTTCCTGCCCTGACGATCCTAGCGAGAGTGGGGCATGACTAGGCGTTCTGTACAGCATGCTCACACTGGACATGCGTCACAATATGTGCACATCATAAACCCCAAAATACATGTGGAGATCAATTGCTAATGAACTCCATTGAACTAATGTTACATTGCTTTCGCAGCTAAAACTACTATAACAACACCGTTGTCTTGTACTAAACTTTGTACTAGCACAAATTCTCGCAGAGAAATTTTCATATCACATTTCAACCTTAAATTGTATCACAGCTCTCATACTCCGGCGGGGTCTAGGGTGTCCTATGTCAACTGACTGCACCCCCCCCCCCCCCCCCCCCTTCCTTGAAAATAAACATAAGTGACTGCAGGGCCACCTAGACCCTCTGCCTTAAAGCTATACATGGTAAGGAAGGTTTGTCTAGAGCAACTGACAAGTATCTAGAGAGAAACGTATGATTAGACGCCCACAACTGTGTGGACGCAATATCTTCAACTGAAAAGTTTTTCAGGAAACGTAAAGAGGCCGCCCACTTGCGTAAATCGTGGGCCCTACCCACAACGCCGGGATTACTCTCTTTAATGACTTCTACCAGAAGAGAGGCTAATCGCCGTTTAAGTAAGCGTTTACCCGTACTCGCTACCCATAAAGCACCTTGGGGGTTATGAGGAGCTATTCTTAAATATTTGGTTAGAGCTTGCACTGGACATAAATTATGATGCACCTTTCCCCTTTTTAACGCCGGCACCGTGAATTCAGAAAACACGTGTGCACTATGCTCATTCTTGGCTACAAACGCCGGGGAGGGTGCAATGGAAATTGAATCATTAAGTCTACCAAACCTAAGACAATTAGGTCTGTTGCTCATCGCCGTCAGCTCAGACACTCTGTTTCCGGTGGCCAAAGCCAAAAGGAAAACTGCCTTCTTTAAGATTAAAGCAAAGTCTGCAGTATTTTGATACAGACGAGAATGAAGTAAAGACAAAGCTTTGTCCAGAGACCAAGTAGGCATGAGCTGACGGGGAGGTGGGCGGAGTTTAAAACACGCTCTCATAAATCCTGTTTCCTCCGCCACCGGTATGGATAGACCTGTAAGGTCGAAAAAAGGGCACTCTAATCGCAGTTAAGTGATTCTTCAAAGTAACCACAGATAAACGTTTCTGCTCAAACAGATAGTTCAAGTAATTAAAAACCAATGCCACTGAGGGTACAGTTTGTTCCGTTCTAACAATCCAAGAAGTAAAAGCTTTCCAATGAGATTGATATTGTCGCTTAGTAGACTGAGTATATTGATTGAGCAATTTATTGGTCACATCCCTACCGTATGGTGCTAGCCACTTGGCCTCCTGAATGTCCATAATGCAAAAGTCAGCGAGGTCTCTAGGTTGCCAATCGTGTCTAAGTGGAAGTACCCGACCGGGAGCAATACCGGGTCCGGGCACCACATTATTAACTGCTGGCACCACACCTGCGCTGGCCACAGGGGCGCGATTAGCGAGACTAAGCCTCGATAAACTCGTAGTTTGTTCACTACGTGGCACATTAGTGATGCATCTGGCGGCGGAAACAGATAGATGGAGCTCCATCTGTTCCAGTCTGTCACTAGGGCGTCTGGCCCCCCTGCCGGCGTTATCGTCCGGCGGGTGAGGTATAGAGGGAGCTTGTGAGTCTCCTCGGACGCAAAAAGATCCACTTGTGGATGGGAGAGCTCCGCAATCATTAGGTCGAAAATGGGTTGCTTGAGCTCCCATTCTACTGTCGTGCTCTGTCTCCGGGACAGAGCGTCTGCCCAGACGTTCGCTAACGCTGGGAGATAAGATGCGTGAAGATAAATATCTAGACTGGTGGCTAGAACAAAAATCTCTTCCGACACGAGTAGCAACCCCCTTGACCTCGTTGACCCTTGTTTCTGAATACAGTGAACTGCATTCAGATTGTCCATTCTGAAGGCCACTGACTTGCCCCGTAACGCCGGGCCGTGAGCCTGAAGGAAATACAAGGGGACTAGTAACTCTTTGACATTTATGTGAGAGATTTCTAAGTGGGACCAAAGTCCCTGACCCTGGTGCCCCTGATTTGACTGAAATCCCCACCCTATGGTGCCTGACGCATCCGTGTCTACCCATACCGTTGGAGGAGGAGAGGTCCATGACATGATTGAGTGCAATGTTTCCCTCTTCGCCCAGACCGCTAGTAAGGTGTGGATTAATTTTGGTATGGGCCATAATTTTCCCGCCGGTAAGAGTGGGAAATATTTGTTGCCTTCCAATATTAATCGTTTTACTTTCAACCGGCCCAACTTGACAGTTAGCTGAATCCAGTTGAGAGAGCCGACCAGAGACTCCCAGACTCTTCGTGTCGTAGTCAGACTGTGAAGAAACCTGAACAGTTTCCTGCGAAACCTGTTGCGATTGTCCACACTCTGACTCAGAGTGAGAGCGGCGGTTGTCCCAGACCAGCCCTATCCACTGAATTACTCTTGAGGGAACAAGGTTTGACTTTACCAGATTTACCTTGAAGCCTAGAGTTTTGACATGATTTAAAATGATATTGACATGTTCTTAGCCTGTGCGGGACTGTGCTTCACGGCCTGTGCCATGTTAAACACTGTTCGCCATACATCAGGGGACATTAAAGAAGGTGTAAGTACTGGGGACATTACCACCTGGTTAGCAATGCGATCAGGCAGCTTGCGAACTAATGACATCCTAAGATCCTGTCGTGCTCGCACCGCCTCAAGTAAGGCTGTGCGTATGTCACCTAAGGATTGAATTGACGACTGAAGAATCAGACGCCGGGATAATTCAACTGATCTTCGAGCATCCGCGTCTGCGATTGCCTGAGTAGACCTGAGTAAAGACTTAGCCACCTGTTGAGAAACTATGTACTGTGAAAACAGGCGGAAAGCTTTTCCCCTTAGCCTAAATTCTCTGTCTAGGTGAGAAGGGGTAGGGGTAATGAATGGTTCCTTTAGTTCACAAAGATTAATCTTAGGGGCAGCTAAAAAAGAAAATAAAGCTGACGGAACTCCGCCGGCAGAACCTACCGGCATTGAGAACCATGAATGTGTATCCTGAGGGATCTGGTGGGAAGATTTAGAAGTGAAAGTGGTTGCAAAGTTTTGAGCCTCTACCTCCCAATCCACCCAAGGTCCTGGTCCCAACTGTCCCACCTTCAACACTGGATTAGCTGTCTCGTCTGTGACGGTCTGTAAATCTAGTTCAGGAGTAATAGCCGACAGAGCCTTAATATCATTAAACCCATCCAGCTTAGACCAGTCTGAAAAAAGTTTTGAAGCTGAGGCAGGGGGTAAAGCAGGCTTAGATGCATAAACAAAATAATCCTGATGATAATAACTAGGTATAGCCTTGATATTTACGTCCAAAACATTACCCAAGGCATCCAATGCCCTTAATTTCTTAGACTTATTTCCCTGGATAAACCACTCACGTGGTACCGGGAGTTCCCCTGACAAGGTAGGCTGGGCAAGCTCTGGCTTAGAGGGGTTCAAAGGGACCCATGACTCGTCTGGCCCATAAAGCAGGGGCATAGCTACCTTTCTAAGAGGCGCTTTGTCTAGAGGGGGTGGATTAACATCCGTAATGACCCTGACATTTGACGTAGTGAATGCCGCCGTAGCTGGCTTAGAGCTCCCTGCCGGTGACAGAGTAGGAGGGTTAGGAATCTTAGATAAATCGATTGACGTTATCAGAGGCCGTACCGCAGAACCTGTCAAGGGAGCCCCCAAGTCCATTGTGGGGTTTTCTCGTTGTTGATTAAAGAATTTTGATAGAGCATGAGTAAGTAACCCATCAATTTCTTGTGCTGTAACAAACTGGTTAGGTGCAGAACTTTCAGGTGAATTAGTATTATCATGGGCGGCGTCCAGGCCTGAGCCTGACCCTTGTCCTTCCCTATCTGAAATTAATGACACTTCATCTTGTTCCTCCCGATCCTCCTGAGAAGACCCCGCCGAGGCAGGGGCACCTTGTTTCCAAGATAAATCAGGGATAGAGGATGGGGTCGCCGCGTCCCTGTGGACATCGGCTACTGTGTGACTCGTATGAGTCGGACGTGGATGGTCAGACCCTGGCTGAGCAAACCGCCAAACACCGAGGCTCTGGCCTACGCTCTCTTGAGAGTCTGAAACATTCTCAATTATTGAATATCCTGAACTTTCCATTTCTAGGGTTAAAATATCAATAGGTAAATCTTGTTTAGGGACAGGCGCTTCACTATACTCTGAGGCTGTAACAGAAACATTGTCAGGTGTAGAGGTACGATGAGATGCACTAGACTTAGTAGAATGTCGAGAGGACTTCTTATGGGAATCCTTTTTGGAGGATTTGTGGCTACGGTGTGACCGCGAACTAGACCTAGGTTTGGAAGAATCACCACCATGGCCACTGGGGGAAGCTTCAGTCTTGCACTTCTTACTAGCCGGGGAAGAGGCCCGACTTGAAGACCGTTGTCTGAGGGGTGACCTTGACCTCGATCTCGCCTGCGACGAGGAGGTGGCTGCCGGGGGAGTAGGCTCTCTCGGGCGTTTAAACGTATCCACAGACGATACAGAACCCTGGCTAGTCTCTGTCGGCTTAAAACCCCTTACTCTAGAGGTACGTTTAGGGGGAGGGTGCTCTGACAGCAACTTATCCCAAAGTGGGACGTTGTCACATTGAAGTGACTTATGTGCGACAATGGTAGTGTAGGCCGACATTTGTTGTCTGACCTCTCTCAACGCTACCGCCGCGGTCTTGTCATTGTCACACAGGACTTTATTGGCTAATTGGGAGCAAAATGAACAATTAAGTGTAACCCAGAGACCCCTTGAACGGTCTAGACATCTAACACACCTTATGCAAAGGGTATGTGCAAAAATTGGGATACCCGCGCAAGTAGGGGTAATGCACAGGGCAAAAACTGGGGTCACATTAGCCATGACAGAATGGTGTGAGGAACTACCGCCGGGTCTGTATTGGTCCGCCGGAGCTCAGCTCTGGAAAAATAAAGAAAAATTTCCAGGAATTAATGCTCATAAGGTTAACCCAAGTGTTCGCATACAAGTGTTAATAACCCGCCGGGTAACGGGATGCAAAGACACAGCTAACACATCTCGCCACGCGGCTGGGTGTAAAGAGGCTAAACAAATCTTCTTAGCTAAAGAACATGAAGAATACCCTCTGATATAATGGTCCAGTATGGCACTTATAGTCTGTAGGAGGTGGTGACTGTCTCAAGATTCAATTTTGTAACAAAGCCCCCCCTCATAAAGACGCCGGCCCTTGAAATATTTTAGTAGAATAGCCCAGGGCAGGAATATACGAGATCTGATTTTTTAACGAATTGTCCCAAACGATCGTCGTAAAAATAGAAGGCGGCGATACTGAAAGTATCACCCAATTAAGGTTAATCGAAATTGAATTTGTTTATAAATTCCTTAGTTCCTTTACTTAGGGGCACCCGCCGGGTGTGGAAATCGATTTGGTTAAACCTCACTGATCCTTCAATTGCCGTAAGAGTAAAGGCAGCGATACACAGAGTATCACTCAAATGGATTGGTTAACTATAAGAGACCTAAGTCGTTTTATCCCACCCTGCTCAGGTGCACCCGCCGGGTGAGAAGTCTAAAAGTTAACCCCACAAGTTCCTGACCCCACTTCTTTGTAAAAGATCGCCGGGGAGGAACGCCTAAACAACAGCTAGGTTTTCCCCGTGGTTGTCGTAAACCAGGTAGAAAAACCTATAAAAAACGAGTGTTCTCAAGAACTTCGTTTCTTTATATATAACTAAATATATGTAAGGAGGGGTACAGCCATCCCGCCGGGAATTTTAAAGGAGGCTTGAAACCAGGCACCCACAGAGACGCAGTCCTGGAGAGCCACAGACACCTCCCCTCGCCGGGGAACCAGCCAGTGTTAAAAACCACGTGTGGCCCAACACTGCTCATCGGTCAGGATTTTTCATGGTGAAACCGAGAAAAACCCGCCGGAAGGCAAACCCCACCCTGAACAGACACCATCTGAACAATACGACACGAGGAGAGACACGCACGACTAACCAAGGTCACAACATAATCCGTGGAATTAGCCAATACACAACTAAACCAGGAAACAAATATAGTCCGAGGAATTAGCCAATACACAACTAAAACCCGGATACACATGACACAGTCGGGCATATTTATAAAATAAATAATAACACTAGACATGTGGCAAAGCTACGAGCGGCTGGCTAGGCCTAGGTAGACGGCATGAAAATAGTTGAAATATAAACACACACTGGAATATCACAACAGGAACCACCGCCAACACACCACCGAAGCGATAACTTCCCACCCCGGGAAGCCTGACACGGACCCAGAAAAAACTTCACTAAGTGAAGAAAAATACGCTGGGAACGTCAGCAAACACACAGCTTACCTCATCAGAAGGATAAAAGGCAGCAATAATTAACGCGTAATGAAAGCCGCCTGCATCACCAACTAAACCAAACTGTGAAAAGTTCGTGTCCACAACAGGACCACGAGGGTACATCCGAAATAGATGCCCCATACATACGACCCAAAATACATTGCACTGCGGGCAACCAGCCCAGGACACTCCTGCTACGCCTATCCTAACCTTACTCGATACATCCCAGAGTAAACAAATGAGAAAAAACTCACTAGGGACGCCACGAATGCGGAACCAGCGGAGCCTGAAAGGTACGTCCGGGCAGGCTGAGCGCAGAGCAAAGAAGGAGGAATGACGCCTGATTCAGCGTCTGGTCAGAAATCCACACAAGTACATCCACGATATGATGGAAAGCTTATTGGATAGTTATTCTTATTTTCTTTTTGTTTTTATTTTTTACGAAGTTTTTCGTAGTGAGAACCCAATTCATAATGACTGAAGCCATGAGTGAGGTCGCGTGCGCTCATGATGAAGGCTCCTCAGTTTTTAAATGCTCTGCGCGGTAGATTCAAACTACGGCGGATTAGTGTTTGAAGAGGATGCCTTATGTAATAGGCATGTTCGTCAATGATGGAGGGGCCACTAATAAATATACTGTAATATATATATAATATTATATATATATTATATATATAATATATATACATATATATATATATTATATAATATATATATATCAGTATATATATATATATATATATTATATATATATATAATATATAGAGAGAGAGAGAGAGAGAGAGAGAGAGAGCGAGAGAGCGAGAGAGTGTGTGTTAGAGTTAGTTATAGTCCGGGGGCAGGGCCACATAACCTTGCACTAATAGATGGTAATCATTGTATTGCATTTTTCGATATTACGTGGTTTCTACTTAAAATTCTGGGCGGGTGTGAGCTTCACACCCGCTTACCTTATTCGGAAACCAAGATGGCCGCCGTATAAAATCAATTTACCCCCCCCCCCAAAAAAAAAAATAGGATTGGGCCAGAGTAAATGGATAGATAGATAGACAAAATCCTCCATAATTTCTGGTTTGAACACACAATTATGATATGTTATAGTCTATGGGTATGTTTTGGGGTGTCAGAAATCCGATTCAGTCATTTTTCACTTTTCCAGGCCAACTTTACCACCAAATCTCGAAATAGCGGTCAAACTTACTGAAATAACCCAGGAACGAAAATTCCTGGGAGCGAAACTCCCACACCCAGCGAGATCCCCGGTCCTATTTCCATCCCCGATTTGGACTCTCTCTCTCTTCCACCTCATTCCACATATTATACGTCCCTCCAATCACAGTCTTCTAGTATACAAACCACATTTGTGTAGGATCTGTTCCCAACCTATTATGTCCCCTATCCTTTGCGTGTTGTTATTATTATTATTGCTTCAGATGAGAGAACATCCCCAACTACGAATCTATATTCGAGAGTTGGGGATTGAAATGATTATGTTGAGACGATCTATAACTCCTCAGGATAGACGTTACCTGGATTAATATACCATTTATTCTTTGTGTTATTCTTCTTATGATTCCATATGATCTCCTCCATATCGTCTTCTCCATCATCTTTCTGGTTGAATGGATTGTGACATATACCCCCCCCCCCCCCCCCCCGAGCACCACAGGCACAGAAGATGGTGCATGGCAGCTGATGACTCATGCAACCACAGTTGCCCCCTCAGCATGCCTTCTCTGATTCACAACCACAGCGTACAAACTTCAGGACATGCTCAGGGGTGTAAGCTGCCCCTGGCCCATTTTCCATGGAATGAGACACTTGTTGACATGATCTGCTTCCCCGCCTAACTGGACTGGATCCATTGCAGGGGGTTCTCCACTCAGAGTTGCACGCCAGGTTTCCACTTGGAGGTGAGCTGTTGTACATTCTCATGGAATGCTTCTGTGCACGGTAGGCTGCATAGGTTTGGCACAGAAGAAGCCTTGCCAGTCTTCTGAGCCCATGAACCTGCTGCCTGAACTCTGTCATGGACGACCATGTTTTAACACTATAACATGCTGCCATGATTGTGTTTTTTTGCTCTGTTACTTGTGTGTGCTCGGCTGTAACATCTCCAAGTAGATCGAGCCTGTATCCTTTTGATGCAATAGTTGAGCAGTGGTCAATTGCCAATACCATATGTCGCAGCTACAGAGTCATACCCTGAGAGAGCATGAATAGCGAGTAGGTCTGGCACAATGACGCAGTGTTTGATACCTGACCTTGATGTCAATGCAACAACGCTCATGCACTGGTGACTGCTTGTAGATGACAGACTGGAGAGAAGAGTGTCAATAGAAAAAGAGCAACAGCACAAATACATCTGTGTCATCTGCTAATGCAAGCACAGATGCATCTGGATCGCTCCCAATTGCTACAAGTTGTTGAGCAATGATGTTGTCTGCTTCTTCAAGCAATGAGACGAGATCCATATATGGTGATTTCTGCCCCTTGTGAACTTGTATGGGAATGGACTCCTCACATGTGACAACGAGGATATGAGAGTCTGTGACCGCCTGCACCCAAGATACGATCACGAACTATACAACCTAACTGATCATTACACTCTGTACAGGCACCAAGGAGTTTCTGCTTGTAGTCTTGTCCTTTTGCCAATTTATCCGTTCTAACCAATGAAGCTACTTTTCTATACTTTAATCCCAAAACAGCGACCGTCCTCAATAAAAGTTTTTCTGTTGCACTGTGACCGTCCTCAATAGATCCAGAGCATTAAAAAACACCTTAGAAAACACCCCAGTGGCACTCAAAACAAAGCAATTTGTGATTAGGTGAGATAATTCCCCTCCATTACTTGCTACCACTCCTACACATGTCCCCCCTCTTTCTCCTCCCCCCCCCTTTTTTCCCCCTTTTTCCCCCTCCTCAATTATCCGGTATTTTCCCTATTATTCCTGATATTCATCGAGTATTTTCGTACAAGGACAGGTGGGAGAGAGGGTGGAGGAGTGTATCTCCAACTCTCTAAGCCAGTCTGAGAGCTACCCTTGAGTCTCAGTACCATGCTAGACACAAGAGAGGGAGGATGTTTCTCTCTCGCCGGTCAAGGTCAGATTACGACCGTGGGGCTAAAATATACGATTTTCACCAGCCAATTGCTGTTACCACTTGTTTTATTGCTTTCCAATGTTCATATGTTCATATTAAAAGCAAAATAGGCTCATATGGATAAGTAATAATTATATATTATATGTTACAAATGACAATTTTCGTCAGAATAGAACCAAATAGCTTCGCTTGGCGGGAGGGTTTGAACTACCATGGCTTCGCAGTTTATGAGTTAATGGAACTTTGCTATTTTTTCCACAGAACATGGTGTGATATCATGAAAAAAATCCAAATAACCTTTTTTGTATTGTATTACTTGATTCTGGGTAAGGTTTCTCTTTTCTTGATTTAAAAGTATTTTTTGTGCCCTCAATAAAAGAATTGTTGCAATATATTTTGGAACATAATATACAGTATACTTCTTGGTATCAGTACCCATAAATAAATAATTTGGTGACGTATCGGGATATACTGATATATATACATATGTACACTCACGCGTACTAAAAGTTGCTCAGGGGTGGGTCCTTCCTTCCCCTACTCCACCCTGGGCAAGAGGAAGGGGGGAGTCGGGTCCAAGTCTAGCCCCACCTTCAACCCCCAAAGTATCCCCAACTCCCCCACCTTCCTTCTCTAGCTGGCAGTTAGTGATTAACAACGATTATTCTCATGTATTATAAATTATTATTAAACCATCATTGCACATGCTTACAATGATCAACATTTAAAATATATTAGTAATGTATTAATACAATATACTGTATAATTGCATTCTCAAAATGAGTTTCTATACACAACATGGGTTACAAGAATCTCGGCTGTAGTGGTCTTCTCTCTCTCTCTCTCATTCTCTCTCTCTCTCTCTCTCTCTCTCTCTCTCTCTCTCTCTCTCTCTCTCTCTCTCTCTCTCTCTCTCTCTCTTAACACTCAAAGAGCGGGTGGTGGAGTATATTCACTGTGCCGCCCAGCTGGGGTTTTTACCATAAATGGGGTTGTTTCCGTGCTCTTTTTCATGCATAAACAAGAGCCAGAGCGTAATACAAGTATGTATCCCTGAAAGGGCGTAAATTGAGCTTTCCAATGACACCCGAACCATCCTTCTACGATCACTGGTTGTCTTGCAACGATCGTGCAACCGAAGGGCAAAATCGCTAAAATACGGTCATTTCGTTACATAATTACGTGTGTAGCGAGTGAGAGAGGGTGGAGTAGTGTGGAGTACATGTCAGTGGGCCCACGACGGTCGTGGCGAGCGGTCATGAGGCAACCTACGCTCCTCCCACCGCTCGGCTCTCTCTCAGAGCCAATATTGCGCCAAAATTGCACACAGACTTAAGTCGGGCCCCGCCACATAGTCCTTTCTTCTCCATATGGACTTAAGTCGGGCCCCGCTAAACAAGGGTTAACATGCAGACTACCAAGTCAGTTCATTCAAGTTTTTATTATATGTAATGGGTTTAATAATGTGTTTCATAGCAAAATGTTTAGTCTCAATATGAATACAATACGCAACCATGGCTGGCAGTTAGAATCGAAAAGGTTAAGCATTATTGTTTGTGGAAACTGTTTCCCATTTATGATCTGTTCTACCTGGAACAAACTTTCCTCAGAAGTTGTAAACATTTCCTCAGTTGATCAGTTCAAGAAGACAGTAGATAGTATTTTGCATACTCTGTAAGGAGTGTAGTGCACTGAAAAATGTATCTCCTTCCACTTCGAATATTTCCCCGAAATGGACCGCTAGGTCTTTGAGATACTAACTATTCATTGTAACTCCGTGTAACTCTCTCATAGCACACACTTTCTACAACCAAGATTAAACGGGTCTTAAAGTGGTATATTTCCCTTCATTAGTGTGTGTGATGAATGTTGCCTGCATTCGATACACAAAGAGGAGAGTTGATGGTAAAACTGTCTATTAATCCGATTCGTTATTTGGGGGTTTGTAGAGGTGGGAGGCTGGGATCACAGATAGAGACAGAGAATGGGGAAGTGAGAAGGTGAGCCCTGCTACTCAAGGGCTCTATACTCAAACCTTACTAAAAGTTTACACAGATTTTGATAGTAATTTGTAGCGAGTTCTACATTTAATTGATTGACAAAGAGTGTATAGGCCACATAGAATGAAATGCAGACCGTTTATAGTATGTATGGTATTGAATAAATGGCAGAAACTGATTGATCTGATTCGAAACAATCAATAACAGTCGCAACACTATTCCAGCCAATCTTTGCCTTTAGTCCTTTCCTGTTATGATATAAAAGCCCTAGGAGTAGATCGTACAGTGCACGTTGATGTGTATTGCAATAATGGTGAACATAATATCCTGAAAACTGTATGAGATTGGATTTAATTAAGGTATTATTTTATTGAAATCACATTAAGTCTTGATCGTAGAAAGTAATGCAATGAGAGAGAGAGAGAGAGAGAGAGAAAGAGGCAAAAAAGACCCCTTAAGCCAAGATTCGTGTAGCCCCCGTTGTGTATAGAAACTCATTTTGAGAATACAATTATACAGTATATTGTATTTATAAATTCCTAATAAATGTTAAATGTCGGCAATTATAAGCATGTGCAATGATGGTTTGACAATAATTTGCAATACATGAGAACAATCTTCGCTAATCACTAACTGCCAGCTAGAGAAGGAAGGTGGGGGAGTTGGGGATAGTTTGGGGGTGGAAGGTGGGGGTAAACTTGGACCCGACTCCCCCCTTCCACCTGCCCAGGGTGGAGTAGGGGAAGGAAGGACCCACCCCTGAGCAACTTTTAGTACGTGTGAGTGTACATACTAATATCAATACACTGTATATTTTAAATTGAAATGAACCTATCTTTTTATTTATGTGTTTTTTGTTGTTCTTGCTTAGAGTAACTTGTTCGTTTTGGTAATTTTGGCCGCCATTTCCAGACGTGGTGGTAAAGATGGCCTGGAAAATTTAAATAGTGCCAGAATCGGATTCCTTGCACCTAAAAACTTACCCATAGACTACAAAAACATCATAATCGTGTGCTCAAACCAGAAATTATGGAGGATTTTGTAAATCGACCTTTTTCGGCAGCCATCTTGGTTTCGGAAAACGGCAAGTGGGTGTGAAGCTCACACCCACCCAGAATTTGAAGTAGAGACCAAATACTATCGAAAAATGCATTAAAATGGTTACCATCTTTTAGTGCAAGGTTTGGCCAAAAAATGGGGTTCTGCTACTGGATTATTAGTTAAAATGGGACTTCAGAGGTTATCAACCCTTCTGGATTAAATATAATTATTATTAGTCAAGAATAGCGTCAGGACTGGAACCCTTTTCGAGAACTCCAGTCCCTTCAGAGAGAGAGATAGTATTATATAAGGAATCTTGCTGATACACTGTAGTTTAAGGTTACTCTCACTGTTCCTTGACAGTACTCTTGCGTCTATAATAATCTGTGGCTGATGGTATTTGTTTCATATCATACATGACACTCTCTCTACCTTACACGCACATTAACCCTTTCATGATCCGATTACGCATTTTATTCTGTTTTATGGCTATTAATAAACTATTTTATTCAGATTAGGAAGGGTATATGGAAGTCAGAGGGTTAATTGAGATATTCTTTACTCTTATTGAGATGCGCCCTGACAAAAAAGAAGCAACAACCAGCCTCCAGCCATTCCACTCATCAAGCAACAAAGCAGGACCAGTGACTCAGGTTGCTTGCATAAAACCAATACGGCCGCACCACCACAACAACCAAAATAGCGGACCTCCATCACCAGCTGCGCCCCGCACCAGAGAGCACAAAGAAAACGGGAACACGAGGGGTTACTTCACTATCCCCAAAATCACCAACCCATGTGACGATCTATCTACCAACACCAAGTCATCATGAAACCAGACTCAACCAGTGCACCAGGCGAAAACCAGAAAAGGAAGAAAGACAGTCCCGTTCCCCCCGAAAAAGGCCCAAACTCGGGGAACACGTGGACCTCACCATCACTGATGCTACCACCACTTCAACCCAAATTTCCCCCTTGCACTTCCTCTCTCGTCATTTCCTTGCAACCCTAACAGCACCCCTATGGCACGATCACTGGAAAAATATCCAGGGCCTCCTCAGCAACCTAAATACCCTCCACCACGTCCCCTTAAGAGCCCTCCATACTTGGGGAAAATGCCCGAAAATAACAACCCCAATATCTCCACCACGACACCACCTAACGACGCCAACCGTAGATCAACTTTGTCACGACTAAAGCAACTATACAAAACTTCAGCTGGTGATGGGCTGGTCTATCAGAGTGAGACCTGAGCGATCTCTGCCATACCCATAGCTTACTCTGACTGTTCCTTTTACTTATATATTTTCTAGATCTCAAGTGACGACGTCTCTTCCGTGGATTGACCTCCCAATCTACCAAGATTGGAAGCCAAAGCGTCACATTTTTCCTTTGCCCCTCAACTTTCTCTTCATAATTGCTGAGGGGCACAGGGCCCTGGGTGGGGCTTTGGTTTCCCGGGCGTTTCCGCACCCTCCTCAGCTCCCCGTCATGGAGTGGCTTCGGTCACCCAGGCTTTATTGTGGTCGGCAGGGAGGGTTCTGTGGGGGCGCTCTGTTATGGCCTTGGCCTTGCTCGGGGCCTTGGGGTTGTTCGGCCAGGCAACTTAGGGAACGACAACAACAACAACAACTTCAGCTGCAGCCCATCCAGCTAGTCCCACAGCTTCAGGAAAAATACAGACGCCCACCGTGCCCTTGATGACTGGAGTCATCACAACCATGACAAAGCAACCAAAAGAGACACTACTCACGCTGGCCAACGAAAAGGCAAGCAATCAGCCTGCTGGCTTAGATTCAATTTTTGAATCCTGGAGAAGTAATCCTAGGTTAGAAAGGATAAAAGGAAATTCTGAGGCTTGTCATAGTACACAATTTGGATCAGGTTTGAGCACTGATCGTCCGCTGACAGGCTTGAGCACTGCCAGACAAATTGCCGTATCATACAATTCAAAGAACTCTGAGGCTTGCCGTAATACGCAACTTGGATCAGGTTTGAGCACTGATCGTCAGCTGACAGGTTTGAACACTGTCAAACAAATAGCTGTATCACACAATCTAAAGGGAAAGAAGGACTCTGAAAAGTATCAGCACTTGCAATTAAATCAATTTGGTTTGAGCCCTGATCGAGGTAATGAAAAGACTGAGAAACTAAGAGTTTGAGGTGTTGTTCGTGAGGATCCTTTGGGAATCCCTGACCAACATCCTACTTCTCGGAAGGAATACCCCAGACTCGGAATACAGTCTCTCCCTGGTTTACTTTGGCTAAGTCTATAACCAAAGTTAGTCATTCGAGTGATAGTATACGAGTCAACAAAACCAAGATACCTCCTACCCCAGGAAAATCGTTGCATAATCCTGGAGTGGCAGAGAAAACAGTTTCTTCCCTCAGGGCCAGTGTGTAATATGAAGGGGGACTGGGGAGGCGGGTTTTTCTCTCTTTTGTTTTTAAATCTAGGTGGGAACTAAAAACACATTGCTCGAAAACGGAACAAACAATCAATATATACCCTATATAATAATTAAACATAATATCATAATATTCCCCAAGATGTCTAATGAGATAGTGATCTATCTATCTATTGCCGGATGCCTTACTCCTCTTTACAAGGGTGGCCATACACAAAATGCCCCCAAGCAGACCTAACCTCTGTGAGAAGGACAACCCGTGCCAGTTTACTGAAGGACTTACAGGATTGACCACTCTACTTAGGGTCCGTCTGACTATGAGGCCTTCAATGTATATTTTTAGCACTATTTATCTACAGTGGTGCGCGGCTAGTCCATCCAATTACCTGCTTCACCCTTAGGTGTGCAGAACAGATTTGTATAAGGTTTACTCCCCTAGACAGATTGCCGACCAAGGCTGACGAGTCCCATCCACCCGGATTTGTATAAGGTCTCCCCTAGATGTGTTCCCAACAAAAGCTGACGAATCCCATCCACCCGGATAGTGGTAAAATAAGGACATTTCCAAGTTTCCGAAGTTCTCTACACTGGCACAACAAGATTATGTCCTCCCTGGCAACACCAACAACCAATATAGTAAATGTCCTCCCTGTCAACACCAACAACCAATATAGTAAATGTCCTTCCTGTCAACACCAACAACCAATATAGTAAATGTCCTCCCTGTCAACACCAACAACCAATATAGTAAATGTCCTTCCTGTCAACACCAACAACCAATATAGTAAATTTCCTTCCTGTCAACACCAACAACCAATATAGAAAATGTCCTTCCTGTCAACACCAACAACCAATATAGTAAATGTACTCCCTGTCAACACCAACAACCAATATAGTAAATGTCCTTCCTGTCATCACCAACAACCAATATAGTAATTGTCCTTCCTGTCAAAACCAACAACCAATATAGTAAATGTCCTTCCTGTCAACACCAACAACCAATATAGTAAATGTCCTCCCTGTCAACACCAACAACCAATATAGTAAATGTCCTTCCTGTCAACACCAACAACCAATATAGTAAATTTCCTTCCTGTCAACACCAACAACCAATATAGTAAATGTCCTCCCTGTCAACACCAACAACCAATATAGTAAATGTCCTCCCTGTCAACACCAATAACCAATATAGTAAATGTCCTTCCTGTCAACACCAACAACCAATATAGTAAATGTCCTCCCTGTCAACACCAACAACCAATATATTAAATGCCCTCCCTGTCAATACCAACAACCAATATAGTAAATGTCCTTCCTGTCAACACCAACAACCAATATAGTAAATGTCCTCCCTGTCAACACCAACAACCAATATAGTAAATGTCCTCCCTGTCAACACCAACAACCAATATAGTAAATGTCCTTCCTGTCAACACCAACAACCAATATAGTAAATGTCCTCCCTGTCAACACCAACAACTAATATAGTAAATGTCCTCCCTGGCAACACCAACAACCAATATAGTAAATGTCCTCCCTGTCAACACCAACAACCAATATAGTAAATGTCCTTCCTGTCAACACCAACAACCAATATAGTAAATGTCCTTCCTGTCAACACCAACAACCAATATAGTAAATGTCCTCCCTGTCAACACCAACAACCAATATAGTTAATGTCCTTCCTGTCAACACCAACAACCAATATAGTAAATGTCCTCCCTGTCAACACCAATAACCAATATAGTAAATGTCCTTCCTGTCAACACCAACAACCAATATAGTAAATGTCCTTCCTGTCAACACCAACAACCAATATAGTAAATGTCCTCCCTGTCAACACCAACAACCAATATAGTAAATGTCCTTCCTGTCAACACCAACAACCAATATAGTAAATGTCCTCCCTGTCAACACCAACAACCAATATAGTAAATGTCCTCCCTGTCAACACCAACAACCAATATAGTAAATGTCCTTTCTGTAATTGGTTAATCTTCGCTTCGTAATCCCTTTATTCACTTCTCTCTCCACCCCTTCTCGGGGGCACACCTTACTCTCTGTCTCTCTTATCCATTCCTATGTCCTTAGCTATCTATTCTTCACCTATATTTATCCTCCCTCATCAATTCCCTTTCTTCTCTATTGTTTTTTCTATCCTCTCTATCCTATTTTTCCTTACTCCACTGTCCCAGTTCTTCTCTCATCCTTTATTATTCTCTCACTCATCTTATTCTCTCTGTCCTACTTTTTTCATATGTCCTTCCTCCCTCTCTAATTATCCTCTTTTTGTCATTTCCCTTCTTCATTCGTTCCCATCTCTATTCTCCTTTCTTTTCTCTCAATCCTCGCTTCTCTGTTGTCTTAATTTTTCCATTTCTATATCAATTATCTCTTTATGTATTCTTTCTTCCACTTTTATCAAATTTACCTTTCTATACTCTCTCTTCTTCTCTATCTGTCTTTCCTTCCATCTTGATCCAATATTCTTCCCACTATGGTCTCTCATTTCCTCTCTACTCATACTCATTCTCTCTCTCATTCTTCCCAAATCAAGGTTTCCCCCTCTTCTTACCTCCCTTCTTTATTCCCCGCCCTGCATAGCCCGATGTTCATCTCTCTCTCCCTTCCTCTTTCTCTCACTCTCTCACCCTTCCATGAGGCTAACACATGTGCTCTCAATCCCCCAGGTACTGAGTCATTGAACTGTTCAATGACTAAGTGCAAATATATAATGTGGCCCTCCCAATGAAAAGCATTACTGAAGAGCATTAACTTTGAATGTCTTATTTGTCTTGAGATCACTCCAGTTGTTCTAGACTGCATATGCATATAATGCATTACCGTAGAAAGACCTCGATTTGGCAACATCCTACACAATTGTAGATGGAGTTCTACATAACTTATAAGAGCTTTAAGAAATTAAAAGAAGTTCAAGGAGGTTTTTAGAATTGCCAAAGAAAAAGATGAATCCATCTGTGATTCCTGGACAAGATAGGAGAAAAAAATCCCTGAATGATACAAGCATAGTGCCACCTCTGACACTAAAGACCAGCGATATCATAATGTGAATGACGGCTCGCTTGGTGTAGTGACTAGCATCTCGGACTTCCACCCAGAAGGCCCGGGTTCGCGCCCACGCTCGGCGCATTAAAGATTTTTCACAAGCACTGAGTCGTTACCACCCCTCATGAGCAAAGGGATGGGGTAGTAGTACAGGACCCCAATGGAAATACGCCTAATCGGCCTTATTGAGCTATCCTTAGCTAGCTTAGCATGCGCTAGCTTTAAGAACTATTATTATTATTATTATTATTACCTTGTAAAGGTGTTCTATGTGTTTTAGACACAATTGCACAAGAGCTAGAAACGTGGTTTAAAGGTTGAGAAAATATAATTTGGCATATCCTTAATGCCTTCTACTGCCTCAAAGAACAAGATAACTGAAAAGTAACTGTGAAAGAACAGACACTCAAGTCAGTGCAAAAGTTATGTCAATTCTATGAGATGTAAGAGGTATACAAGTTACAGTCTGAGCTGAAGATCTATTAGTCATACTCTTGCCCTCCACAAAACAGTGTTGCTAGGATGCTTAACACACAGAAGGAAAACAATGTCCAGGAGACATTCCCAAATATGTTTGAGCTGTTGATAACTTATGTCATACTTACTGCCTGTCACAACTGCAACCATTGAAAGGTCTTTCTCTAAACTAAAATTGGTGAAGACAAAGATGTGCAGTCTGTGCAGGGAGGAGAGGTTGTCTGATCTCTTACTGTTGGCAATAACAAATGACATAGAAATCAACTACCTTGAGGTCATCAATATATTCAAAGACATTGTCCACAGAAAGCTTCTCTGGTGAAATGTCATTCATTTGCAATGTTCAAAATATTATAGTTTGTGTTGAAGTCATTGGGTGATCATTTTCTGTAGCCTATAATATATAATGTAGTTCTTTGTTCAACTAAATATACTTATCTTTAGGCCTAAGTGAACATTTGATTGATGTATGTTTGTTTGATGTCAGTCATACAGATAGTTTTCTCAAATGAATTATTGTTTGTTTGAACAATTCTGAAAGAATGTTTAACTGTGTGTAGATTTAATGCATTCAATAGTAGGTAGGTGCCCTTTTTTAAATTTGAGCAACTGCCCTAAACTAGTTCTCTGCACGGCCCTGATTGAACAAGTATTGATTTTTCTTTCTAGCCTGTGTGTTTATGTGTATGTGTGTGTGTGTGTGAGACCATATTGGTGAGGTGGTATCTCTCTATTCCAATTCCATTATTCTATATCTCCTCATTTGCCTTTATTCCAGCTTCTGGAAGATGGCAGTATTATCTTTTCTTTTCTTAGCAACCAATCTCCCTCTCTCGTGCATTCCTCTCTATCTTTCCTCCCCCTTTCCTTCTTCCTTCATATTCATATATGTTTTATCCTTATTGTTTTCATCTTCATCCTTCCTTCATTCCGATCCCCCATACCCACTATCCACCACCACCACACTGTAACTCACTTGCCTGCAACAGAGGCTCATAGACTCATTGTGTGGTCTAAGCACGCTGGCTATAGCATCTATACATGTGGCAACACCCAATGCACCATCCCCGCAGCCCTGAATATGGCGCCAAACTGAATTAATTTGCTTGTGAAGCTAGGTGCATAGATTCAACGCACCTGATGATCAATGCACAAAACCTGAGGTGTATAGAATTTATGCATCAGACACTGATCGGTTTAATAGTATACCTAATATTTGTATTTGTGAAGTTTGGTTCCACTGTTCGAAACTCATAATGGAACGGAAATAGTGTCCTAGTGTAAATGGTATACTATTCTGTCCTGTCCATATATGAGAAGGCTGATTATAAAACTCTAGCTAAAAGCAAGAAAGCTCTCTCTCTCTCTCTCTCTCTCTCTCTCTCTCTCTCTCTCTCTCTCTCTCTCTCTCAGTCCATAATGATAAGCCCAAATGGTGGAATAAAGAGATTTCAGACAGTTTACTTTCTAAAAAGATTGCTAATGATAGAATAAAATCCTCACAAAATGACGAAGAACGGGTGAAATTTGTAGAACTATGACGCAAAGCCAAAAAGTTAATTAACCTCTGAAGTGCGCATGGGGGTAATTGGAAACGTCCCCCTGTGCTGACGTATTTGAGGTGTTTCCGTCACTAAAATATTCATTGTGCCATTAATAGCATTAATATTTATCCATATGCGCCTATTATGGGTTGATTATAAAGGTATTAACCTGAAACAACAATAAAACGAGTGAAAACAGCGTTTGGATGGTCAAAATCGGAGATATAGCCCGCGAGTTGTATAATGTATGGGTGAGGCAATCTGCTTTCCCGCCAATTTCCCCCAAGGCCACTGAGACACAGTCGATCGATACTCTCTCTCTCTCTCTTGCACTCGCTTGCTATCAGTGATGACCACACCCTCCAATCGGATTTCTAATGTTAGCACGAAAATATACCTCAGAATAAGGGAATAACAGGGAAAATAGGTGATAACTGAAGGAGAGGAGGAAAGTGGGGAAGGAGGGGAGGTAGAGGACTGAGATTTTGCATGGCCCAGGGGCCAAAAAAAAAAAAAAAAAAAAAAAAAAAAAAATATAATTTTTTTTTTTTTTTCGATGTCAAAAGTTGATTTTTATTTTCTCTGACTCTTAAGAGTCTTCCCGCAGTGCGCCGGGGGAACTCTTAAGAGTCTCCCCGCAGCTCCCGGGTTAAGCAAAGTAAAAAGATCCTGGAGTTACATGTTGCGAATCAAAGTAAAACAACCCCGAAAGAATTCTATAGTTATATCAGAAAGACAAAAGTAGTTACTTCAACTGTTGGACCGTTAGTCGATGAAAATGGAGAATACACCAAAGACGAAGTGCAAATGAGTAATGCCCTCAATACCTTCTTTGCATCAGTTTTTACAACAGAAGACCTCAGTGATATCCCTACCGCATCGCCGATTAAAATTGATATTTCTGATGTTTTAAGCAATATTACCATTACAGAGAGAGAAGTGTTGAAATGTTTAGATAAACTCAAGGTAAATAAAACGCCTGGACCTGATACAATCTCACCTAGGATGAGCTCTCCAAACCACTGACATTGCTATTCAATAAATCCTTGCTGTCTGGAACTATGCCTGATCAGTGGAAGCTAGCCAACGTAACACCGATATTAAAAAAAGGCAGCAAATCCCTACCCCGTAACTATCGTCCAATTAGCTTAACCTCAGTTGTATGTAAAATGCTAGAAACACTCATAAGAGACAGACTCGTAAATCTTTTAGAGGAAAATAACCTACTTAAAGATACTCAACACAGCTTTCGTAAAAAAACGTTCCTGTTTAACACCTTACGAGCGGCCTAGGCGGTAATTTCTATGTACCGCCCAGTGGGGGGTTTTGACCATAAATGGGGTTGTTTCCGTGCTCTTTTTCATGCATAAACAAGACCCAGAGCGTAATACAAGTATGTATTCCTGAAAGGGCATACATTGAGCTTTCCAATGACACCCGAACCATCCTTCTACGATCACTGGTTGTCTTGCAACGATCGTGCAACCGAAGGGCAAAATCGCTAAAATACGGTAATTTTCTTACATTATTACGTGTGTAGCGAGTGAGAGAGGGTGGAGGAGGGTGCAATAAATCTCAGTAGCTCCACGGCGGCCGTGGCGAGCGGTCATGAGGTAATCTATGCTCCTCTCACCGCTCCGCTCTCTCTCAGAGCACATTATGTGCTCAAAATTGAACTCGACAATAGCCGGGCCCCGCATATGGGGACGTTTTCTTTAACTCGACAATAGCCGGGCGCCGCCAGTTAAGGGTTAACAAACCTCTTAGACTTCTTCCACGATATCCTCAACCTCTATGATGAGAGTAAAGCTGCAGATCTTATATACCTTGAATTTCAAAAGGCCTTTGACAAAGTTCACCACAAACGTTTACTGCTAAAACTAAAAGCGCATGGAATACAAGGCGGTGTGTTGAATTGGATAGCAAATTGGCTCAGCGACAGATAGCAATATACGGGGACTTCACTCTAACATCAATTCTGTACACCAATTTCTTCAAGCAGAATCCCCTACTCTCCTTTTTTTTGACAGAGACTCAAGTAACATCCACATCTGACACGTCTAGATTTAATTTTCCAGGTTATCAACTGCTCCAAAATTTCAGACCTAAAGGAGGTGTATGTTGCTTCGCAAAATCTGAAATTGCCCTGGAGGAGGTTACTAGTTTCAATTGTCCCTATTTTGATTATTCTATATACAAATTAATTTCTGCTGGTAAATTTAAATACATATGTTGCATCTACCGTTCCCCAAATACTCCTCCAGAACAAAGTCTTTTTGATTCTCTGTCCTCACAACTCAGTGTCCTCAACTTAAATGCTTCTTCTGAAATCACTGTGTTGGGTGATTTTAATGTCCATAATGTTGAATGGCTCACTCATTCAGCCAGGACTGATGATGCTGGTCTTGAATGTGAGCTATTTGCAGACTCATTTAATCTCACTCAACTAGTCAACCAACCCACCCGTGTACCAGATAATCCTAATCATAATTCCCACCTACTGGACTTATTTTTAACAACCAATTCAGAAAATTATGATGTTACAGTGAGGTCCCCGCTTGGATCTTCTGATCACTGTCTGATACAGGCCACCTGTCTATCACCTACCACACCTTCCCACTCTGAACCTGTTTTGGTGACTAAATGGCATTACGATAGGGCAGACTGGGAGGGTCTTCAAGGTTTCTTTATTGATATTCCCTGGACCTCTTTCTTTTCTAATGATGCACACTCCACCTTGAGCCACATACAAGATTTTGTAAAAATTGGAATGGAAACTTTTATTCCTCATCAAAAGTACATTAAAAGATCTAATTCACCTAAATGGTTTGACCATAATTTTGCTAGAGTAACTGAACAAAAAGCAATAGCCTACAATGCATACACAAGATCAAAAACACATGAAGCCTTTAATTACTTTAGAAACATCAGAAATCATGCCAAAACTGTATTAAACCTAACTAAATCAAACTTTCTCCACAAGCAGGCAAATAAACTTCTAAATAATCCAAATGATAACAAAATATTTTGGTCTACTCTTAACTCATTCAAATCCAACTTCACAACTGCTTCATCCATTCCACCATTAAAATCTCCGACTGGCAATCTTGTAAGTGACCCACGAGGTAAAGCTAACCTTCTTGCGGATATTTTCTCCACCAACTCAACCTTAGATGAAATAAATCAAGATGTCCCTGTACTTAATTTTAATTCGCCTGAAATTCCCTCACTTAAGATCCACACCAGACATGTCAAAACTATTTTGCAGAATCTCTCAGTAGATAAGGCTCCTGGTCCAGATGAAATTCCTCCAATAGTACTTAAGAATTGCTCCTTGGTGCTCGCTCCTGTATTGGCAAAAATTTTCCGTCTATGTACTCATACCTCATGCTTCCCAGTAACCTGGAAAGAAGCAAACATCCATCCAGTTCCTAAAAAAGGTGCCTCTTCAGATCCATCAAACTACAGACCAATAGCTATAACTTCCACTCTTGGTAAAGTCTTTGAAATTATATTAAATAATCACATAATTAAGCATCTTGAGAATAATAAATTAATCAGTGATAGGCAATATGGTTTTAGACGATGTCGATCAACTGCAGACATGCTTTGCCTTCTTACGCATCAAATCAACCAAGCTACAGACCAACATGGTGAAACACATACAATAGCACTGGATATATCAAAGGCATTTGATAGAGTCTGGTATCAATCCTTATTGTCGAAGATGTCACACTACGGCCTTGCATCATTAGTTCCATTAATTTCTTCTTATCTTCATAACAGAAAAATATGTGTAATGGTAGATGGCCTTTATTCTCAATTTCACTCAATAAATGCTGGTGTTCCCCAGGGATCAGTTTTGGCCCCAATTCTGTTCCTCATTCATATCAATGATCTCATATCTACCACTCATAATCCAATACATTCCTACGCAGATGACTCAACACTCCACAGTTCCTTCACATTTACCAATTCTTTCACCCAACCCGATCTTATAAATTCAAAAATAAGCACTGCAATTTCTCTGAACCAGGACCTTTCTAGAATTGAAGAATGGGGACAAAAGAATCTAGTGTCCTTTAATGCACAGAAAACCAAGTACATTCAATTTTCTAACCGACAGAATCTCACTGACTCCCATATATTTTTTAATGATGTAAATATTCCCACTTCCCATAGTATTGACATTCTCGGTGTAACATTAACTACTAACTTGAGCTGGACACATTATGTTAGAGGCATTGCTAAGAATGCCTCTAAAAAACTGGGACTCCTGTACAGAGTTCGAGAATTCTTCACTGACGAGCAGTTGGCCGTAATATATAAAAGTCATGTGCGTTCTCAGATGGATTACTGTTCACCTCTGTGGAGTGGAAGTGGAGTGGTTGCATTGAGGCAGTTGGACAAAATTCAAAATAAAGCTATTAGATTAATCAATAACCCTGCAATCACACAGGACCTTCCTACATTATCCATACGAAGAAACGTTGCATCCCTTGCATTATTCTACAGATATTTTCACAGCAATTGTTCCGAGGAACTTGCTTCAATTGTGCCGCCTCTCCACATCTTTCCCCGTAGAACTAGGGCAGCTGAGAGCGCCCATGAATTTACACTTTCTCCTCCACAATGCAGAACTTCTGCTTATCAAAATTCATTTATCCCTAGAACTACTACTCTTTGGAATTCACTTCCCTCGAATTGCTTTCCACAAACTTACAATCTACAAATGTTTAAATCCAGTTGTTACAAACATTTTATGAATGGAGGATGCCTTTAGGCACATGGACCTTTTTGTTTTATCTGTGTTTTTCCTTCCTCCGTTCATTGTCTCTTAAAAAAAAAAAAAAAAAAAAGCAAAGAGTAGTCATAAACGGTAAGGCATCTAAATGGACGAATGTAAGTAGCGGGGTACCCCAGGGATCGGTACTAGGACCAATTATCTTTCTAATTTACATCAACGACATAGATGAGGGTCTCACCTGTGCAATCTCAAAAATTTGCTGACGATACAAAAATTGCAAATAGCATACTCTCAAAAGAACAAGTTGACAATATGCAACACAATCTAGATAAGTTGTCATGTTGGGCCCAAATTTGGCAAATGAGTTTTAATGCGGATAAATGTAAAGTACTACATATCGGATACCAAAATGAGAAAGCAAACTATTAGATGAATGGCACTCAGCTTAAGAATGTAAACAGAGAAACCGATCTGGGAGTAACAATATCCAGTAACCTAAAACCAAGTCAACGATGTTCAGAAGTTGTTAAGAAAGCAAACAAAATAATTGGCTTTATAGGCAGGTCATTTGAGCATAAATCCAAAGAAGTTATCCTAATCCTTTACAATTCCTTAGTCCGCCCTCTTCTGGAATACTGCGTTCAATCCTGGTGCCCTTATTACCAAAAAGATATAGACAAGCTAGAAGGAGTTCAACGTAGAGTTACCAAAATTATACCTAGCCTAAAGAACAAACCATACGAGGAACGTCTTAGAGAATTAAATCTATTTCCTTTATCCAGCGCAGATTAAGAGGCGACTTAATTCAAGTGTTCAAAATCATCAAAGGCATCGACAATATGAACTGTAGTAAGTACTTCACTATCGACCAATGTAATTACACGCGGGGAAACGGTTGCAAAATTATTGGTAAATCTTTTAACTCACACGAACCTTCAAAATGTCTTCTTCAATCGAGTTGTCAACTTGTGGAATGGGCTTCCCCAGGACGTTATGGACTGCAGCCCTGTTGATTCATTTAAACTTCGCCTAGACAAATATCTTGCATCAAACCCGTGACTGACTGCATTTGTAAATGAATAACTGTATTTTATTCCCCCCTCAGTTTCTAACCCATCTGTCCCCTACTAACTTCCTAATCCTGCCACGGACATTAGTTCCAGGTCAGTAGTTCCCTTTCCAATGTTCCCTTACCCACTCTAAACCACTGTTTGGACACTTGATCCTCAGTGTTTTGGAGGACAAGCAGCCTAGAAGGGTCACTAGATCTGTTGTTGCTTGATTTCCTTTGTACTCCTGTGTACTCTCTCTGAGGTTCAAATTCCTTCTAATAACTCAGAACTGTTATGTGTCAAAATTAATAACAAGAATATAGACATTAATGTTTGTTGTCGTATATCGTCGTCCAACTCATACCTATCAAGAGGATATAGCCCTATACAATAATTTAGAAAAAACTCTATCAACAAAAGAAACCCTTATCATAGGCAATTTTAATCTTCCCAATATTCATTGGAGATAATAAAAAGGGTCTGGCCATGCATCAGAAAAAATTACCGAATTTATTCAAGATAACTTCTTATATCAATTAGTCCAGAAACCCACGAGGGGAGATAATATTTTAGACCTAGTAATCACGACCCACGAAAATTTAGTTTCCGACTTAGAAGTTGGGGAATTAATGTCTAACTGTGATCATAATATCGTCAGGCTCCAAATTAATATGTCGCACAAAAACAGTACTAGCAAAACTTTTATTCCCAACTATAATATGGCAGACTTCAATAGCCTAAGAAATTACCTAAAGGATATTAATCTGCATCTCGAAGGTCTCACCAACATTGACGATACATGGGAAAGATTTAAAGAATAATATTCACGAGTGCTCAAACAAAAACATATCCAAGTACGTAAAAGACACAGTAAGAAAATAAACAAACCTCTTTGGTACGATATAAATATCAGTAGAGCAGTTAGGGAAAGAAATCGTTTGTGCAGGTTAGAGAGAGAAACAAATAATAATACCATAATTATGTAAATAATACTTGGCCGCTATAAAGTAAAATTACTAATAAAAACGGCACAGAGGAAATATGAAATAAGCTTAGCTAAAGATAGTAAGACTAATCCAAAGCAATTTTACAGATACATTAACAGTAGTAAACAAATTAAAAGCGGGATAGAACCCATACTTAACACTCAAGGTGTTCTAGAAGCAGATAGCAGAGACATAGCCTCTACTCTTAACGATTATTTCATCTCCGTTTTTACCACTGCTACCAACACGAACACTCCACAAGCTACTAATCAAACATGCAAAATTGTACTCCCTGACTTCAAAATCAGCCAATCAAACGTCACTAGAAAGATTGAATTACTGAAAATAAATCTCCCGGCCCAGACCTTTTCATCCCCAAAATCCTAAAATTGCTCAAAGGTGAAGTTGCCGAACCTCTAACCAAAAATGTTAACATGTCACTCCAACATGGACAATTACCCACTGACTGGAAGACAGCGAATATTACACCAATATTTAAAAAGGGAGATAAAAAAATACCAGGTAATTACAGACCCAGTAGCTTAACTTCCGTTATTGTAAAACTATTAGAATCAATCATAAAAGACGAACTTGTACTTTTCATAAAGAATAACAATCTTATCAATAATAGTCAACACGGCTTCAGAGCAAAGAAATCCTGCCTAACGAACATTATCGAATTCCATGACAGCCTATTTAAGATTAATGATTTTACCAAAAGTCTTGATATAGTGTATTTGGACTTTCAGAAGGCCTTCGACAAGGTCCCTCATAATAAATTACTTCAGAAGGTCGAGAACCTAGGAATACAAGGCAAAACACTCGATTGGATAAGGAATTGGTTAAAAGAAAGAAAGCAAAGAGTAATTATTAATGGAGTAGAATCAGAATGGACTCCAGTGACTAGTGGAGTCCCCCATGGTTCAGTACTGGGTCCATTATTGTTCATAATATATATTAATGATATAGACAACGGCATCAATAATATAATTTCCAAATTCGCCGATGACACTAAGATAGGAAATGCAATAACCTCAGAAAGCGATAGAAGTAGCCTGCAATCAGATTTAAACAAAATATCAGAGTGGTCAGAAAATTGGCAGATGCCCTTTAATGTAAACAAATGCCAGATACTACAAATAGGCTCCCAAAACAACAAATACGAATACCACATGAATGGAGAAAAGATAAAGAGCGTATCACAGATAAAAGACCTAGGAGTGCTTATCAATGAAAATCTAAAATCTACAAGCCAATGCACCGCAGCATCTAACAAAGCAAATTGAGCACTAGGTTTCATTCAAAGAAATTTTCATTGTCATAGTAAAGACATAGTTATATCGCTAAATAAAGGTATTGTGAAGCCACATCTGGGGTATGCTGTGCAGTTTTGGTCTCCCTACTTATTAATGGACATAGAGAAATTCGAATCCGTTCAGCGTAGAGCAACAAAGTTAATCCCTTCCCTTAGAAATAAACCATACAATGAGAGATTAAGAGAACTCGATCTGTTTTCGCTTACGAAACGGAGAATAAGGGGACAGCTGATAGAGTGTTTTAAGATACTAAAAGGATTTAGTAACGTAAATTCTAATAATCTATTTAAGTTAGCCAAAGAAGGTTCCACAAGAGGAAACAAATTAAGACTAACAGGCAGGAAAGCGAACCTAGACATAACTAAAAATGTCTTCACCCACAGTATTATTAGTGAGTGGAATAAGCTCCCTAATGAAGTTATTGACAGTGACTCAATATACACATTCAAAAAAAGGTTAGACTCATATCACAGAGAAGCTGGTCTGCAGTAGAAGCTGATCACTGACAAGAGAACCTGGCAGAAATGAACACGTTTTCAGTTGAAGAGAGCAGAAAAGAAAAAAAAGTGAAGGTGTGCATGCCTTTTTCTTTCCATTTCTAACTATACTATAAATTCCTTCAGGCGATTTCCAAGCCCTGCAAGGTTATTCACTTCTAACTATTTTCATGTACGGCAAAATGCCGGAGGGTGGGGAGAGAGCCTTCATCTTTGCTATCCTTTCCATCCGCTTGCTCTTAGGGTTGCTACCTCTATTAGGATTAAGTCCTGGCCACCTCGCAGGAATCGTAAGATCTGTGTGGCCAGTGTATCTATGTAAATATATGTAATATATATATATATATATATATATATATCTCACACACACAAGTAATATTATTGACTAAGTTAACATTATAATCTATATTTTATTAATTTCACCACAACACCAAAAACCCTCAATAAAATTAATTAAAGTATATATGATCCGCCAGGATTCGAACCCGGGTTATCACACACAGATTTTTGCCACCTTAACCATTACACCACCAGGACGGTTAAGGTTTATGCACACGCCTACGACTTATTATCCATTCTCGAATACTGGATATTAATCTATCATGTTCATACTCCCAACCGCACTATGGTAGCCTAATGTTTAAGTGCGAGGAAAGAATATTCATGGGGCACAGATCATATAGACCGGCCTCGCGACGAAATATCCCTGAACCTACTAATAATCTATATTTTATTAATTTCACCACAACACCAAACACCCTCAATGAAATTAATTAAAGTATATATGATCCGCCAGGATTCGAACCCGGGTTATCACACACAGATTTTGCGCAGATAATTATATTCGACTGGTCAAGCAAACTTCACACGATATTATTGAATATGGAAAAAAAAATCTAAAGGTTAAAATTGGATATACTGTATAAACATACTGTATAATTATATAATCCCTTATATCAATATAAATCGTCTTTAAACTCTGTAGATAACATTCTAGATGTTCTTCTTTACTTGCAGGTAGGTAGAATGTATGAAAGGGTTAATAGTTGTCAGTGGAAAGAAGAGTGAACGTAGTACTTACCTGGAAAGACGCTTGGTGACTGAAGGCAGACTGAGGAAATCCCGTCTTATATACACTACCATCTACGGGGAGAGGTCTGCCAGCCTGACTTTCACTGTTGAGTCACACTTTCAACGGGGTTAGTTAATTATTTATTTGAATAAGATTAAAACATACAAAATCATAAATGTAGTTGATTAATGTTTACTTGAGTAATTTGATTGTATTTTCTGTCTGTCTGTCAATCAAAATCGCGACTAAAACTCACAAATAAATTTTTGCAGCACTTTTCAACTGAAATTAAGGCAACATGATCAATCTGAGTATGAATCAGGAATTTATTAATTTAAAGTGTAATTAAATCAAAATAATTACATAAAACTTTAGACATTTTAGTATCCAAATAAACAAACTCAATATCAAGATTTTTGTTACTTAGGTTACTGAATAAAACAACTGATTAAATATCTCTCCAGATCCAATTGTTTTCTGTTTTCTAGATATTACTGTATTAGACGATTGTATTCAGATAAGGAAGGGTGTATGGAAGTCAGAGGGTTAATTGAGATAGACTTTACCCTTATGCTTCCCACAGATCCTTCCTAAACTTTGTTTTTCTATGTGAATGAGCGAGACAAAAGGCAGAACTACCTGTAGCGAGAGCCTCCCCAGAGTTGAAGGAGTGACAGGGCCAAAATCAAAGGACGTTCGAGCTAAAATGCCTGGACACACGGAGTTTGAAGCAATTTAAGTCATAGGAAGAGGGAAAGTTGGGAGAGTTCCAGAGCTCAGCAGTTGAATAGAAGAAAGTCTGAGAATAACGTTTCACTCTTGGGTTGAAGAGTTGCACAGAATAGGGGTGGGATTGTGTTGCAAGACGGGTACTACGTACCCTATGTAGAGGTGGTATACACTGGGAAAGCTCCGAGGAACACTGATCATTGTAGTAGCGATAGAATAGCGAGAGAGATGCAACATTGCGGCGAAGAGAGAGAGATTGCAGAGAGTTGGTGAGTGGACGGGAGTTAATGATACGAAAGGCTTTCCTTTCTACTTTGTCTAGGAGTGCGGTGTGAGAGGATCCTCCCCACACATGTGAACAATACTCAATACAAGGATGCACTGTGCCCCTGTACAGAGCAAGAAGCTGTGCAGGGGTAAAGAACCCCTTGAGGCGGTTGAGCACACCCAGCTTCTGGGAGGCTGCCTTAGCAAGACTGATAATATAGTCCTTCCAAGTGAGAGCAGAAGAAAAAGAGACACCGAGAATATTGAGAGAATATAAAGGATTGATTCTTGTATTGTTGAAGAATAAGGGATAGTCCTCTAATGATAGCCAGAATAAACTGCCAATATTCATCATAATCTTCAAAGGGTTGAATCATTGCCGACCCTGACTCTCATGCACGGTGACGTCTGTTAACCCGCTAAGCGCGAGCTATATGTAGTGAACACCCTTTAACTGGGCAGCCATATTAGGCCTCATTCCAGCCTAAAATTGTAATTTTACGATAAATATCGTTATTACTTATTATATACGCCTATTTTATGTTTAATATGAAGATAGTAACATGTAACAGCAATAAAACAAGTGGGAATAGTGTTTGGAGGGTGAAAATCGCGAATTATTGCTGACCGTACATTCATGAGGTGAGAGACACGCGAGACCTACACCCTGCTCTCTCGATGCCTGAAGGGAGACTGAGGCCTATCTCTCTCTCTCGCTCTCTTTCCCACGCATAGACACACGCAAGACCACACCCTAGGACCGGTTTGGAAATATTGGCACGGTAAATACACCGATAAACATGGGAATAAGGGTGAAAATAGGTGATAATTGAAGGGTGGGGGGAAGGAGGGGATTTTGACACATGTGGAGAAGTGATAGGAGGTATGGAGGGGAATTATCTCACTTAAACACCATTTATTTTGTTTTAAGTGTTACTGGGGCCTTTTAAAAGTTTTTTTTAGGCCTTACCTCTTAACAGTGTTCTCGCCTTTGCCCACCAAAACCTCTTAAGAGTGTTCTCGCCGTTCCTGGGTTAAGGAGAGGTTTGGTTTTTATGACCCCCTTCTCCCTCATGTTTAGCCCAATTAATTTTGAGATTTTAAGATGTTCATGCCATTAGTTTGGCAATTTTAATCCCCTGCACCCCATTTCTTTGTCAAATTTAAGACCTTTCGTGCCATTTAGGTGTCCACTGACAGATCCAAAGGTTAAGGCCTTTGATATTGATATTGATATTGATTTGGTATTGATAAATACGCCATTTCGTGCCATTTAGGTGTCGATTTTTTCCTGGCAAGAGACAGCGAACTTGCAATTTAGGAGGAACCTGCCATCGATCACAACATTTTTCTACCTAAAAATGTACAAATGTATCTCAATGGGGGACAGGAAAACGTCGTCTGCTGCTCTTTCAATACACCCAATAGTAATCAGTTTCTATCCAGTCAGTCGAAATATATTTATCAAAGTCATCAAAATATCACTCATTTCTATATTATAATAATAATAATAATAATAATAATTCTTTATTCCAGACACATAAGATAGATACAGTATAAATACAGTACGGCCTAATGGTCCATATCACATACACTTCTCGTCAGAGCACAGATAATAATTATACACAAAGATATATTAATAAAGACACAATAAAATAAAAAATACAGTAGGCCTATTTACAGAATAGAGCACATATCACATTTTGTCACAATATAACACAGATAGGCTAACTAAGGCTATTGCTCAATGTTGGTTAACACCTATTGCACAGATCATTGCTCATAGTTCAATTAGACCTATATATTACATTACAGTACATACTATGTGTGCAGCAGCTTCTGCCAGTGAGATATAATACGGGATTCATAGATATGATCACTAGACCAAAGAGCTACAATCAGCGTGTTACTGGAGGATTGCAGTCGCTGCGAAAAGCTGTACACCAGTCTCCTGATGACAGCCCGACAGCACTGCACATCCAACAGTGTGCACACCATACTAGTGCTTTCATATTTAGAGAGACCAATGAACATCTTGAGTATATTATGATAGGATGTACACAGACCATTTATGGTGGCTCTCTTATACTTCCACCACAAATGGGCCGTGTACATAGAGGAACAATATGTCCGGAACAAAGTGACTTTAGTTTCCCAATTACACATGTGGAATTTTCTCAAGATGGTGTTACCACGTAAATATAGCTGTCTGCGCTGACGGCCGATATCTGCATCATCTGAGCAATCGTTTGAGATAATGTGTCCCAGGTATTTTATTTTGTTTACTTCTTGAATAATTTGATTATTGAGTGAGAAATTTGGCAGTTTACTTTTATACAGTAATTTTGATCTAAATATAAGAACAGCACTTTTCAGTGGGTTGAATTTAACACAATGTTTACTACCAAAAGATTCACATATATCAAGAAGTTTGCTCAGACCCGCAGAAGACGGTGCAATAATGACCAGATCATCAGCATACATGAGATGGTTGATGATTTTATTCCCACCATAACATCCAATCTGCTCTTTATTCAATTTATCACTTAATTCATCCATATATACATTGAATAAGTAAGGTGAGAGAATACTACCCTGTCTCACTCCATTGGTTACTGTAAAGGAATCCGAAATAATGTTACCCCATCTTACATTAAATGTTTGATTGGCGTACCAGTACTTCAAGATTCTCAGTATATAGGATGGCACTCCCCTTGTTGCTAATTTATCAAACAGGATATTGTGGCAGACTCTGTCAAATGCCTTACTAGCATCAAGAAAGCATGCAAAAATAGAGCTGTTCATTTTGATGTACCCATCCACTAGCTCCTTCAGAGTGTAGATGCACTGGTCCGTACCATGATTCTTTTTAAAACCAAATTGATTACTATTAGTTGAGATATACACTGAGATTCTGTCTAAAATGATTAACTCTAGTATCTTACTTACAATACTGGCAAGGGCAATAGGTCTATAGTTGTCTTTTGATGTAATTTTGGCAGCCTTGTCTTTAATTACTGGTATCAAGGTAACGGACATCATAGATTCTGGTAGGAAACCATGGATTAGAAAGCTGGTAAAGCAACTGCTGAGTTTCTCCAAGAGGAGAGTGGAGGAGTACTTCAAATGTTCAGCATATATACCATCAAAACCACAGGATTTGTTAGCATCTAGCCTACTTATTGCAGCCTTGATTTTTTCACTTGTAACTTTAATTGTGTCATATTTTTCTTCTTTGTTACACTCTGTTGTAGCAGCAATGGTATTTCCTTGGTGCCCAACAGAGTTAAACAAAGTTTGGTAATGTGTTTTCCAAAGATTGGCTATGTTATTAGTACCAGAGATCCCATCTACACTAACGGGTAGAGGTGTGCAGCTATTATGCATTTTTTTAATATCCTTCCAGAAGGCCAATGTGTCTTTGCTAGCAAAGTTTTTGGCCAATGCTTCTCTTCTTAATACATTTTCATTGTTTTTTATATATCTGATTGCATACTTGCATCTAGCCTTTAGTCTGGTGAACATGTCAAAAATGGGTCCCTGTCTCGGTTTGTTATGATCCAGCCATACACTACGAGCATCTCGGGATGCCTGGTATAGTTCTGAAACATGGTCATTCCACCCAGGTTTGTTAAAAGAGTAATTTTTGTTATGCTTGTGAAATACTATGTCACTAGCCTTAGTAAGACAAGATATAATATTATTGTACAGCTTGCTGACTTCTTCTCGATGACTAGCATTAACACAATTGGGGTCTTCACAGGTAATGGCATCCTCACTGCCAGGATCAAGCTCAGAAAGGAGAGTGTGTGTTAAAGTGCAAAATTGCTCACACTCCTCCTCGTCAAGCCCGCCCCATGGCAGTTTTGGATTTACACTATTGTTTGACTGGGTTAATTCTGGCGCTCTTTCCAAACTAGCTGTTAAGGTCAATGGGATATGATCTTCATCTGTATATGTATACTGAATTTCCATATTTGTTATCATATCATGGAAATCAGCACTAGCTACGGTATGATCTAGCCAAGACGTTGAGCCCCATGCTCTGCACTGACACATGTGTAACTACTATGAGGGAGCATGAGCTGAGAAGAGATAATTAGATCATGCTCACCACAGAAGTTAGTCATATGACTAGCAAACAGAGAGTTACTCATGTCCTTCAGATTAGCATTCCAGTCCCCTATTACAGAGTAGCAGGTGGTATTTAGTTCTTGTAAAAGAGCACTTAGCTCTCCAAGGCATTCCAGGTATTGTTCTTAATTTTCATTACATTGGTAGGGCAAGTACACACTAAGAATAACTACTTTCCGTTGGATATCTTCTATTTCTATACCTGTACACCATGGTAAATTTGTTACAAGTGGTTTAACCCGGCTGTCTAAAGAGTCCCTCCACAAAATAGCTACTCCTCCCGGTGGGTGACCTGCTACTAGACCATCCATAGCATCGGTTGTCGAGACCCCAAACCCATGAAAATTATCACAGATAGTACTGAGGTTACCCAAATCCTGTTTAAAATACCAAGTCTCCTGCAGGCACACAATATCACTGGTATTAAATACGTCTACTACATCAGGGCGTAGGAGAAGCCCTCTGTTGGTTTTAGGGAGCCCCCTACAGTTATATTCATTAATGTTACAAACACATTACTCTCAATTTCTATTAAATACATTTCCCAATATACAAAGTAAATATGATGAATAAAACAGAATATATTAGGCCTACAGAGACATATGGCAAGGATCTGAACAATTTTGGACCCTTGCCATATGTCTCTGTATACCACCCAGTGTATACCACCTCCTCTACGTAGGGTACATAGTACCCGTCTTGCAACATAATCCCATCCCTACTCTGTGCAACTCTCAAACCCAAGAGTGAAATGTTATTCTCAGACTTTCTTCTATTCAACTGCTGAGCCCTGGAACTCTCTCCCAGAAACAGTTTTTCCCTCTTCCTATGACTTAAATTGCTTCAAACTTCATGTGTCCAGGCATTTTGGCTCGAACGTCCCTTGATTTTGGCCCTGTCAATCTTTCAACTCTGGGGGAGGCACTCGATACAGGCAGTTCTGCCTTTCGTCTCCCTCATTCACATAGAAAAAAATATATATATAAAGCAATATTATTGCACTGTACAGTGCATATTTTACTTGTATAATAAACATGTGAACATTGAAGAACCAGAAAATAGATGTAAAGAGCAAATATCCAGTAAAAGCTGGATTATTGTAACAGGGGCGTATCGAGAGCTTGGGCTGCAGAGTGTCATAGGCCCTCCCTCTCTCGAGGCATTCCCCACACTGACTCTGTCTCGTGACTCTCGTCACACTCTCGCACATGTATGAGAGAGGGGGAAGGTATGGGAGGTCTAGAGGAGGGTGACTTAACGTATTTGAGGCGAGAGGGAGGAAGTGTAGGGAGTGGGGGAGGGATAAAGTAAAATGAAGGAGGAGGGGAGAAGTTGAGGGAGAAAGGGGGGAGAGGAGAGGGAGGGGTGGGAGACACATGTAAAGGGAAGACAGGAGGTGGTGGTAAGGATACATGTTACCTAATCACATATTGCATCCAAATCCCCGAGACTGGTGTGGTTTTTTTTTTCAGATTCCGGTAGGAAAGTCACATTCACCCAGCTTCCAGAAGGAACGTTGCCGTTCTTGGGTTAATATTGGATAATGAAACCGGTACCTCCATCTGCTTTCTCCTGTCTTGGAGCCTCCCAAATATCCACATGTGTTTTTCTTTATTTTTATTTATTCGATATTGAGGATATTCAAGGTATTAGTTCTTGGATTATCGTACTATCAATATTACTGAAAGGGTAAGGAATACACCCATATCTGTCTTCTGGGCAGAATCATTAACCCTTCAGTATTAACCCTTTGAACATTATGACACATTGTGATAGTATATTCTGGATATTATTAGACGATTGTATACAGCTTAGGAAGAATCTGTAGTAATGAAAAAGGTTAATACTATCTCGATTAATCATCGAATTCGATATACCCTTCCAAATATGCATAAAATTGTCTAATAATAATAGCCAGCATAAAATGTAAAACACGCGTCATTATCCTCAAGGGGTAAAATTGATCTAGGTTGTATCCCAAGGCTTCCTAGAGGTCCACCCAAAACTGCATAAAATCACTTTAGGGGAGGTATTTGCTTTTTTCTGGACACCTTCTCCCTCATGTTTAGCCCCATTAGGTTTGATGTTTTAAGACGTTCGCCCCATTAGTTTGTATATTGTGTGACCTTTCGCCCAATTTCTTTGTCAATATTATAACCTTCGTGTCACAAAAGTGTTGATTTGTTCCTGAGAGCGATAACGAGCCAGCAATTTTGGAAAAACCGGCTTTCGGCCGGGACATTATTCTTCCAAAATATGTACAAATTTACCTCGAAGGGAGATTTTTTTTTTTTTTTAAAGCTTGATGGAGGTCTATGGAGGAAATTAAATTAGTAATAAATAAAGACATATATATATACTGTATAATTATACAGTATATATATATATAAATTATACCCCGTTTAATGATAACTAGGATAAATTGTTTTAAGTATAGATTTTATCGGCAGACAAAGACGTTTGTCTTCACACTATTTGGGCTACTCTTAGAAAGTTTTAGTAAGATTAGGAAGGATCTGAAGGGATCTATGGGGAAATTGCGTTGCGTTTTACCTCTTCGACTGCTAAACGTCTTTCTTAAACCCTCTCAGTATCTTTCTATTTAATTTCAACTACATTTAGACGATTTTATAAATCTTACGAAAGATATATGATAGCTAAAAGGATTATTAAGATAATCGGTAACCTTATAGTTAATGAGTAAGCATCCATCGTAAGTTCCTAACCTGATTAGAATCGTCCAATAGTTGCCAGAATATAATGAAAAGGACGTCACCAGTACTGCATGGGTTAAGGGGGGTCACCTGCTTTTTTTTATCTCTCTCCTTTTCTCTCTTTCTATGACTTGTATCCATTTGGCCCCATTCAGCCAACTGTTTTAAGACGTTTATCCCCATTCAGGTGTCGATTTCTTCCTGGGGAGCGATAGCGAGCCAGGATTGTATGGAGAAATCTGACTTCGCCGGAGACATTTTTCTATCGAAAAATGTACAAATTTAGCTTGCTGTTCAACAAAAATATATATATGGTGGCTCGCTACCGCTCGCCAGGAAAATATTGACACCTGGATGGGGGTAAGCATCTTAAAACAGTAGGCTGAATGGGGCCGAATGGATACAAGCCAAAGAGAGAGGGAGAGAAAGAGAAAAAAGCGAGGTTTGGCCCCCTTAAGCTGCATAACATAATCTTGTGGCGGCCAGAATGCTAATGTGATCGATATTTTCCTACTGGAGATAGTTAATTTAACCCCTTGACGATAATGACGCATTTTGACAGTCTATTTGGGCTATCATTAGGCGAGTGTATTCAGAGTAGGAAAGGTAATATTTTTTAAGAGACAATGAACGGAGGAAGGAAAAACACAGATAAAACAAAAAGGTCCATGTGCCTAAAGGCATCCTCCATTCATAAAATGTTTGTAACAACTGGATTTAAACATTTGTAGATTGTAAGTTTGTGGAAAGCAATTCGAGGGAAGTGAATTCCAAAGAGTAGTAGCTCTGGGGATAAATGAATTCTGATAAGCAGAAGTTCTGCATTGTGGAGGAGAAAGTGTAAATTCATGGGCGCTCTCACTGCCCTAGTTCTACGGGGAAAGATGTGGAGAGGCGGCACAATTGAAGCAAGTTCCTCGGAACAATTGCTGTGAAAATATCTGTAGAATATGGAAATATGGAAATCAGAGGGTTAATTGAGATACTCTTTACCCTTATAATTCCCACAGATCCTACCTAAGCTGTATAAAATCGTCTAATGATCGCCAGAATCAAATGACAAACTGCATGATAATCTTCAAGGGGTTAAGATTACAGTTTTTTGGGCTTATGGACCACATTATTTACACTGTTAACCCATTCTATGCTGGTGACATCCCTCTCATTATATTCTGGCAACTAATGGACAATTATATTCAGCTTAGGAAGGAGGTCTATCCATTACCAGGCTGCGGACTATCTCAATTAATCTTTTTAGCTACCATATTTCCTTCTTAAGCTATATTATATCGTCTATATGTAGCTAAAGTCAAATAATAAAAACGTCATCGGTAGTGCAAGGGTTAATATACAATGACATTTGTATTAATTGTATTCTGGTTACAGTCAAATTAGGTAGGACCTCTGGTAATCAAAGAGGAGAAAACTCAACTAACCCTCTGACTCACAAATTAGGTAGGACCTCTGGTAATCAAAGAGGAGAAAACTCAACTAACCCTCTGACTCACAAGTTAGGTAGGACCTCTGGTAATCAAAGAGGAGAAAACTCAACTAACCCTCTGACTCACAAATTAGATAGGACCTCTGGTAATCAAAGAGGAGAAAACTCAACTAACCTTCTGACTCACAAATTAGGTAGGACCTCTGGTAATCAAAGAGGAGAAAATTCAACTAACCCTCTGACTCACAAATTCTTCCTAAGCTGAATATATAAGTCTAATGGTACCAAAGAGAATGCAGAAGGGCGGAATTGTATTAAACTGGTTAACTTTACACCGCAACAATATAGGTATTATGAAAGTGTGAAATGGCAACACAATCCATAACCATATTTAGGGATACTGATCAACATAATAATATAATCCATATCATTTAAAGATCGAAAAGTATCCATTTCATATAAAGATCGAAAAGTATATAAACTAATCAGAGGTAATTCCCCATCATTATACCAATCTTGATTTGTTTTAACTTCTGTTATCCCCTTTATTGTTACATTGTAGGCTATGTTCTGTTTATCTTATTCAGGCGAGATATTCCATCCTCTATCGGCCTATTTTCTGACGCTACTCCACCCCTACTGTACTGTATATTATAATATTATATCTGTTTACATAATTGACACACACAGACAAATACACACAGTCACAAATACACAACAAAAAATATATTCGAGAAAAAATACATGTCTAGGAGACACATAGAGCCTCGGCGGTCGAGTGGAGAGCACGCTCACGTGTGAATCTGCTTGACCTGGTTCGATCCCGGCCAAGGCGGATATTTAGTGGGTGTGGGTATGGTATTATGTCCTAGCATGTTTCACACAGTTGGGGGACACCTCGACGACATATACAGACTTATAACACCCAACACACATAACAAAGCCACTCCAACAGCTTTCTCTCTCTCCAACACCACTTCTCCCCTCTCTACACTTCAGAAAATAGGAAAAATAGAAAGTAGCTACGAGGTGCCGTTGTAAAGGCTTATCCCTCAATACCTATACCTAACCTGATACAATGATAGGCTACATTGGAACGAAAAATACTTGTAAAGCAGACACAAAAAGTTATGTATTCGAGAGAAAACAAATTGTAATCAACATCTACTAACAGTAAGCCCAGCGGATGTGAGTGAGATAATATTGTTACTACTGTACCATTATTGTGGCAGTGCACCCATAGACGGCCTTGATAGTCACCTGTACCGCCAGCAGAGCTATCAAATCAAACCCCGTAATGCCGCTAGATCCGTTCTCAAAAGCCACTGGATAGTAAATAAATCGCTAATTAATGCCACAATCTCTCGAATGTCACTCACAATGGCTCAAATTTCAAATACCACTATAATTCATGTCGCTAGATGATACATTTAGAATTTTAGATGATAAAAATACCTCTAAATCTAGCGGGAAATTGGCTAAATTGGCAACACTGACCGCCAGGGATTCCCAAAGTATATAGACACTAACTTTGGGGATTCCCACCACGGCCTTCACGACTTCCCTCCTACCACCGAAAATCTTCCTACTATATCTCGGCGGTCGAGGCTTACTAGGAAAACAGAGAGAAACACACCTGTAGGCTACAGAGAGAGTATCCGACTGCACCTTTAACCCTTTCAGTACCAGTGCCGTCCTTTTATCTATATTCTGGCTACTATTAGACGAGTGTATTCAGTTTTAAAAGGCTCTCCAGCACTTAGAGGCTTCGAACGATCTCACCTAACCCTTTTTACTACCACAGATCCTTCTTAAACTGAACAAAATCGTCTAAATATAGCAATAATTAAAATAAAAAGATGTCGCCGGTACAGAAGGGGTTAAAAGGACGTACACATGCACTCTCTCAAAACGCAGGGCTAAGCAGCTCCAGGCCGCACCCACCTACCTTTTCTAAACTGACCATTTTCCACACCTCACGTACACTACCCCCCTCGTGTCCTACACTCCTAACTACAAAGATGATGAACAGGAATATACATTCATATTAAAAACACCCATGCCCTGTCCCGACGTTGAGCCAATCCCAACACATCAGACAGCCATAATTATATCTATGTATGTTCTTACATCCGAGAAGTAGATGTTATATATCTTAGAAGTTAAAACACCCACGCTTGTCCCTAGACCTCGTATATCATTTCCCATGACGAGTATAGATATATGTAACCCGTGCTCAGTCGCCCCTTGCATTGTTCCTCTAGTAACTAAGTCTATAATATTAACTGCCACCAGCATTGATACGACATAGTGGCACTGTCCTTGTGTCGTATTGTGCCAAGTACAGATCAACCAGGTTTCATCACCTTAGTAGGACGACTACTATAATGTCGTCGTTCATCGATGTATGCAATCCTTAGTTTTAAGTATTAATATTAACATTCCCGAACATCTTGTCTTGCCAGACTAAGCTTCTGAAGACCCATCGCCCCATAAATCTATGTATTCAATCCTTAGGTTAAGTATTTTTATCCGCCATTGTGTTCACCTTTTTCCATTTACTTTTCCACAATTGTCATACGTCTTCCCCTTGCCTCCTTCGTATCCACAGTCCACACTACGCCAATTTACTTCGTGTCATACACCTCTTATCCCAACCAGAGATTGTATAAGATAACCTGGTTACCAGTATCTGTCATAAGTACCCCGAAACAATAACTAAGTACCCCTACGAACTGCCGCTGTTGTTGGTATATTTATATTTAATAGAAAACGCAGTTCCCAGGGCCAACTAATAGTATCCATAACCCCTCGGACTGATCACATAACTCTATCTTTTCCAGACTCATATACCACCCCATAGATGCATTCCCCGGTAGCATTTGGCTAACGTATTCTACTGCCTTTTCAAACTTCCATATCAACTGCAGCCTAATGCCACCCCCACGCCCAGAGACCTTAGGGTCAAATTCCCTTATAAGACCCCGCACTTCTCTACTCTTGTCCGACCTAGCCTTTCTCTCATACCTCTTGAAGATCCTTGAATTGTCCGTTGCTAACGCTCTCCAACCTTTTATATAATATACTCCTATCCAGCCTACCTTCACTTAGTAGGCCAGAACAACATTAGAACTTTACTAGCCCCTTGCATGCCATCTATTCTCTTACAACCCATTCACAACCCTGCACCCAATGGTCGTCGGTGCGAGGCTAGCCGCCTCGCCAGTAACTAACTTCTATTGCCATACTTCCAGATAAATGTGGCAGAGTTAGCAACCCAGTCTCCACCACATCCAGCAAACCCTACAATTAACAACCAGCCGAGTAAAACCAGCTAGCCAAGGCACCTTCGGTTTTGGTATTAAGGACACCCACATCTCATACACAGAGGGTTATTACGAACACTGGTGATATGGCAAGCCCCTAGCCACAGCCGCCGGACGACTATCACAGAGAGAGGGCGCCCAGCTCCCCCTTTTTGCCCACCCGAGGAGGGAGACCCCACCCCCGAGGTATACCTGGCCCCTGTTTTGACTTCCGAGTCATTGCCAGGTAGCACAGGAATTCTTCCTATGAACTAACCATGAACTAACACCTTGCTCCTATGCGGTTTTTTCGCGCCGCGGTGGGAGATACGCCGCTAGTCTCCTGCCACCTGTCTCTCTCGACATTACGTCATGCCACTCGAGTTATGTCGAGCGCGCCACATGACTAACACCTTTGCTAACCTCTATTAACTCACAATAAACCATTTACCTTTCTTGCATGCTCTGATCACTAAATTAGCACTCAGCTGTACCATAGAATGAAGATTGAACAATCTAAGAGAGGCACTCCTATCACAGCTGTCCCCATCCTCCTCGCAAAGTAGATCCAGTCTCTCTCCCCTAAATGCTTCCAGTATAGCCAAAATAGTACCTCTTACTAAGGCTCAGTTATATGAAAATATAAAGGCTTCCAATAGCCATGTGCCACAACAGTAAATACCATCTTACCTAGTCCCCATATCTATTGAGAGCTCAAATAAGTCCATAAGACTCGAGATCCCTACTGTCTACAGGGCCCAGAACCGAGCCTATAAATCTAGCTCCCGCCCCCAGTCAAATCAGTTGAAAGCTAGACACCAACCAGGGGTCACTACCCTGCAGTTAACTTCTAGCTCTGCCCTTGTGTTGTTCCGGAGTGAGATTCCAGAGCCGGCAGACTCCGTGGCAGATTTGGATAGAAGGACCTGCCCACGTATTTGAGAACTTCACACATATGGACCCCCTGGACGGCCGCGGGAACCAGTCGTTAGCCCCCAACATCATGTACGCAAGATAACCAGGACCAGACCCATCAGATACTACCCAAGATTCCCTTTAGCAGTACTACATATTACTGTGCTGTTTTAGAGATTCACTAATTAATATTTCTACGAAGTGGCTATCTCTTTGCCCCAGTATAATTCATATAACCATTCAATTAGGAAGTGCTAAGCGTATCAGTGTTCAATAATTAACAGGCGATACTAACTCTCGTAATCAACCATATATCCAGATATTATTACCTAGAAGGAAACCCTAGTGATATCTGAATGTTCGCCCACTGATTTGCGTTCTATGTATTTCTGAGACAAGAATATAAAACTTAGATCAGTACCCCCTGAGGTTACTAGAATTCCTGTGTTCTAAAATACGTGTGTCTAATCTAGTCTGTGAACTACGACTTGTGCACCAGAGCTACCAGTAAGAAATCTAACAGTGAATATGATTCTATAAGTAACATTGATGGTCTTCGGTATATAAACCTGTTAAATTAGAGCCAGTGATCAGAAGATTAATACCTGAACGTTGGAAGTGGGAGACTAGGCTCCATCCAGATCCACTTATGCTAGTGTTGTTCGATTCTATTATATTGTCTTACACAAGTATTCTGCAGTGGTATATCAATAAACGTGATCGTGTAACTTGCTACCATGTGTTTCTTTGTGTTCTCTATTCCTCATATCTTGTATTGTGCATGCAGCCTTATATACCCAGTCAATTAGAACTCACATTACCCAAGTTAAACCTGTAGAAAAACAGGGCATAACAATAATAATGATGCACATTTTACATAGCAGTACATATCTGTGCATGTGTGTGTGAGAGAAAGAGATAGAGAGAGGGAAAGAGAGATATAGAGGGGGGGGGGGGAGAGTGCGTGAGATTGAGAATGGGGCTGTATTCTGATGTGTTATTGTTTGAGTGTATGCAACTTGGTTAGAACATTTGGACACACATAAATGTTGTCTTTCACACCAAGCAAGAAGGGGTAGGTTCCAGGCACCAATCGAACAGGGAAGTACTCCTGGGGTGGCTCTATAAAAACACAGGATAAAGAGTTGCTGAAACTCCTGTTTCATTTACCTGGCATGTCTTGCTGATTATGCTAGTGCATCACATAAACAGAAGCAACTCAGCTGCCCCTCAGAATCAACATCTCTCACCAGTAGACAATAAACACATTATACATACAGTTATATATATATATATATATATATATATATATATATATATATATATATATATATATATTCTCTTTTAAACAGACGAGGTTAAAGGCAACAGCAGTTTCAGCATTCAGTATTTTATTGTTACAGCTTTCAAAGCAAAGCTGTACAAAGCAACATATTTATGCTTTGTCCTTATTCTAATCATTACCTGCCCATTCCCTGAAGATGCAAGATGTTTACTTGTGAAACGTTGGATCCACCATGAATTTTGCTAACCTGTTGTACCTCATCTCTGAACCCCAGAGGAAAATTGTTAGAACTATTGAAAGCTGTAACAATAAAATACTGAATGCTGAAACTGCTGTTGCCTTTAACCTCGTCTGTTTAAAAGAGAATCTATTACCTGGCTATACTAACATATATATATATATATACTGTAGCCTATATATATAATACAAATAATTCTTTATTCCAGACACAAAAACATGTATACAGTATGGGGCATACAGAACACCCTGATAGTCCATATCGTATTAATAAAATAATTACACAGATCCAAAATAAATGAATACAGAGACAGTAAAGGATATTATGATAGGATGTACACAGTCCATTTATGGTAGCTTTATTGTACTTCCACCACAAATGGGCCATATACAAAGAGGAACAATATGTGCGGAACAAAGTTACTTTAATTTCCCAATTACACACATACTGTATATATATATATATATATATACAGTATATAATTATACTGTATATATATATATATTTATATATACTGTACAGTATATACAGTATATATATATTTTTTGTTTTCTATGTGATTGAGGGAGGCAAAAGGCAGAATTGCCTATAGCGAGTGCCTCCCCCATAGTTGAAAGAGTGACAGGGCCAAAATCAAGGGACGATCGAGCCAAAATGCCTGGACACACGGAGTTTAAAGCAATTTAAGTCATAGGAAGAGGGAAAGACTGATTCTGGGAGAGAGTTCCAGAGCTCAGCTGTTGAGTAAAAGAAAGTTTGAGAGTAACGTTTCACTCTTGGGTTAGAGAGTTGCACAGAGTAGGGTGGGATTGAGTTGCAAGACGGGTACCACGTGCCCTATGTAAAGGAGGTGGTATGCACTGGGAAAGCTCCGAGGAACACTGATTATTATAGTAGCGATAGAATAGCGAGAGAGATGCAACATTGCGGCGGAGAGAGAGAGATTGCAGAGAGTTGGTGAGTGGACGGGAGTCAATGATACGAAAGGCCTTCCTTTCAACTTTGTCTAGGAGAGCAGTGTGAGAGGAACCTCCCCACACATAGTGAACAATACTCAATACAAGGACGCACTATGCCCCTGTACAGAGCAAGAAGCTGTGCTGGGGAAAAGAACCCCCTAAGGCGGTTGAGCACACCCAGCTTCTGGGAGGCTGCCTTAGCAAGACTGGTAATATGGTCCTTCCAAATGAGAGCAGAAGAAAAAGAGACACCAAGAATATTGAGAGAAGATGAAGGGTTGATTTTTGTATTGTTGAAGAATAAGGGATAGTCCGCTGGGAGATCCTGACGGGTAGATAGATGGAGAAATTGGGTTTTTGGAAGCATTAAAGGTAACAAGGTTTTCTCTGCCCCAATTGGAGATAGTATTTAGATCAGAATTTATGAGTTCTATGGCTTCATTATGTTTGTCGTTAAGGGATTGCTGGCTGGGGCGTTCTGAAAAACTAATGGAGTAGTGTAAGGTTGAGTCGTCTGCATATGAATGGATGGGAATTAAGGTACAGTTAAGGAGATCATTTATAAAAATTAGAAAGAGAATAGGGGATAGGACAGAGCCCTGAGGAACACCAGAGTTTATAGGGTGAGGAAGTGAACAATGGCCGTCCACAACCGCGGCTATGGAACGGCCGGAAAGGAAATTAGAGACAAAGGCACAGACGGAGGGATAGAAACCGAAGGAGGGTAGTTTAGAAATTAAAGATTTGTGCCAGACTCTATGGAAAGCTTTCGATATGTCTAGTGCAATAGAAAAAGTCTCACCGAAGTCCCGAAAGGAGGATGACCAAGAGTTAGTAAGATATGAAAGAAGATCACCAGTAGAGCGACCCTTAAGGAAGCCCTACTGGCGATCTGAGAGCAGATTATGAGAAGAGAAATGCTTAAGAAATTTGGAAGGAAGAATAGTTTCAAAAACTTTAGAAAGACAAGAGATGAGAGCAATTGGACGATAGTTGGAGGGTTGAGAGCGGTCACCCTTCTTTAGGACAGGTTGAATGTGAGCAAACTTCCAGCATGAAGGGAAGACGTTAGAGGATAGACAGAGACGAAAGAGTATATACAGTACATATATATATAGGTACATATATATATATATATATATATATATATATATACTGTATATATATATATATATATATATATATATATATATATATATATATATATATATATATATATATATATATATATATATATATATATATATATATATATATATATATTATATATATTGTTACGAGGGGGGAATGGGGGAAACAGATGCTCAAATAGCCTAGCCCACAGCACCCTAACCCTGCAACAGACACGCTCTTAATATCTGACTCAAACACCAAGACACGCAGGTTCTCTAGGAAAAATTGTTATCTTCCTCTTGGCTCTATTAAAGCAGTAACAAGAAGACACAAAAATATCGATTGCCCCCGAGTCTAGTAGATAATGCGTATAGTATTTAACCCTCCTCTAGCGGGTGCTCTGTGGCCGTTTTGGGCCTTTCCGGGCCGTTCTGACTGCTATATCAACCATCAGTATGAAAGGAACTGTATTGAGCCGAAAACTAGGTGGAAATCGCTACACAATGACGCCACATAGAGCTACGTAGCACTCGTGGAGCACTGACAGTGTTACCTCGAAGATGGAAGTTTAGCTGATTTTGCTACCTTGCTCACTTTTAGCGAACTATTGGTTACACTGTCATCCTCACGCGCGGTGGGGGAACTGGAGTTAGTGTGGGCCGGGAGGCCACAGATGTCGGACGTATGGATCATTACTATCCCACCCATTTTCACTCGATTTCAACCCTTTTTTCACCCGTTTTTTGCCAGTTTTTTCAACTCGACTTATGTTGCGAGCCGCTCTTTAAGGGTTAAGAATACTTCTCTTCTAGACTGCACCTAACTGAGGAAACATAACACTGCCAGACTCCCAGACACTTCATAGTATGCCCAATCGCTTAGGAATTAGGAATAATATAAAGCAGAAACTTGGGGGAAGTCTGAAGCACTAACCTAAGACATGGAACACAAGAGTTGACATTCCAGTAGGTTGGGATATGTTACCCTTGAGCATACCTCCAAACCACTGTGAATGTCAACTTCAATAATAAAGGACAAATACATGTAATACTAATATGCAATGCAGTTAAACAATGGGAAAGAGAGGCAAGGAAAACAGTATTTTTTTTTTTTTTTTTTTTTTTTTTTTTTTTTTTTCTATATTCCAACTTACTTCCTCTCGGGCATAGGCTGAGAGCCTTAACATTCACCGCTTTACAATGAACAGTGAAGCCCGTGAGGTCTTGTTCCAGTCTAGGGAGTGAGACATGTGAAGCACGTAGAGTACAACGAGCACCTGCCATCTTGCCTTCACATGAGGCACGGTGCTCACTCATGGCCCGAAACGACCCCATCTCTGAAGCCACCTCGTTCCCGTGCTTCACTGTCTCAGCCCCTACACTCGGACTCTCACACTTACACACACACACAACGCCACCTGTTGAGCAGATAACTCACCAGGCATTGCACATGAAGCTTATAGACTAAAATTGCCAAAGAAGAAAGGAATGCAGTGATTAATATTAAACTAAAGATGTTGAAACAAAAACAATATGCTCAATATGACTCCAGCCCCTGCTATACTTCAATCCAACAATGAAACAACAGAAATATGCGGTATGTAAAGGGAAAACAAGAAGAAAGCCAACACCGTCAGACAATGATGTTGCTATATCGAGGGGCGAGACTGAAGTGGAGGCCTGCAGTGGCGGGAGGGGAGCCAGGGCCTCGCGTGGCGAGGAAGGGCTCCAGGCGTCGCATGAATACTTAATTATATCAGGCAGCCTGTGCTCTCATTAACAACAAAAGTAATCAAATAAAGCATAAGACAACATTGTGTAAACTTCTGATAAACAAAATCAATTGCCCAAAGGCTAAACAAAAGAGGTAATTACACTCGAGGCAACAAAGGCAATGTGTTGCACAGAGAGGCGCCAACCTGACAAAGAGGCGCACGTGGGAATAAGAAAGAAAGAAAGCAAGCTAGCCTCTCACAGGGCTAGGTGAATTTTTATAACACACATACAAATGAACTGGGGTTTTATAAGTTCAGGGGAATGTGACAATATATATATATATATACTGTATATATATATATATATATATATATATATAGAGAGAGATATATATACATATGCATTATATAAAGTATATATATATATATATATATATATATATATATATATACTGTATATGCTGTATATATATATATATATATATATATATATATATATATATATATATATACTGTATATATATATATATATATATATATATATATATATATATATATATATATAGGTATATATATTGTTACGAGGGGGGCCTGGGGGAAACAGATGCTCAAATAGCCTAGCCCACAGCACCCTAACCCTGTAACAGACACACTCTTAATATCTGACTCAAACACCAAGAACGCAGGTTCTCTAGGAAAAATGGTTATCTTCCTCTTGGCTCTATTAACCTCTGAAGTGCGCATAGGGGTAATTGGAAACGTCCCCCTGTGCTGACGTATTTGAGGTGTTTCCGTCACTAAAATATTCATTGTACCATTAATGGCATTAATACTTATCCATATGCGCCTATTATGGGTTGATTATAAAGGTATTAACCTGAAACAACAATAAAACGAGTGAAAACAGCGTTTGGATGGTCAAAATCGGAGATATAGCCCGCGAGTTGTATAATGTATGGGTGAGGCAAGCTGCTTTCCCGCCAATTTCCCCCAAGGCCACTGAGACACAGTCGATCGATACTCTCTCTCTCTCTCTTGCACTCGCTTGCCATCAGTGATGACAACACCCTGCTTGCAACTCGCTAATGTTAGCACGAAAATATACCTCAGAATAAGGGAATAACAGGGAAAATAGGTGATAACTGAAGGAGAGGAGGAAAGTGGGGAAGGAGGGGAGGTAGAGGACTGAGATTTTGCATGGCCCAGGGGCCAAAAAAAAAAAAAAAAATACAAAAATAAAAATAAAACAAATATTTTTTTTTCGATGTCAAAAGTTGATTTTTTTTTTCACTCACTCTTAAGAGTCTCCCCGCAGTCCGCCGGGGGAACTCTTAAGAGTCTCCCCGCAGTTTCCGGGTTAAAGCAGCAACAAGGAGACACAAAAATATCGATTGCCCCCGAGTCTGGTAGATAATGCGTATAGTATTTAAGAATACTTCTCTTCTAGACTGCACCTAACTGAGGAAACATAACACTGCCAGACTCACAGACACTTCATAGTATGCCCAATCGCTTAGGAATTAGGAATAATATAAATCAGAAACATGGGGGAAGTCTGAAGCACTAACCTAAGACATGGAACACAAGAGTTGACATTCCAGTAGGTTGGGATATGTTACCCTTGAGCATACCTCCAAACCACTGTGAATGTCAACTTCAATAATAAAGGACAAATACATGTAATACTAATATGCAATGCAGTTAAACAATGGGAAAGAGAGGCAAGGAAAACAGTATGAAGCTATAGACTAAAATTGCCAAAGAAGAAAGGAATGCAGTGATTAATATTAAACTAAAGATGTTGAAACAAAAACAATATGCTCAATATGACTCCAGCCCCTGCTATACTTCAATCCAACAATGAAACAACAGAAATATGCGGTATGTAAAGGGAAAACAAGAAGCAAGCCAACACCGTCAGACAATGATGTTGCTATATCGAGGGGCGAGACTGAAGTGGAGGCCTGCAGGGGCGGGAGGGGAGCCAGGGCCTCGCGTGGCGAGGAAGGGCTCCAGGCGTCGCAAGAATACTTAATTATATCAGGCAGCCTTTACTCTCATTAACAACAAAAGTAATCAAATAAAGCATAAGACAACATTGTGTAAACTTCTGGTAAACGAAATCAATTGCCCAAAGGCTAAACAAAAGAGGTAATTACACTCGAGGCAACAAAGGCAATGTGTTGCACAGAGAGGCGCCAACCTGACAAAGAGGCGCATGTGGGAATAAGAAAGAAAGAAAGCAAGCTAGCCTCTCACAGGGCTAGGTGAATTTTTATAACACACATACAACTGAAATGGGGTTTTATTAGTTCAGGGGAATGTGACAATATATATACTGTATATATATATATAATATATATATATATATAATTATATATATATATATATATATATATGTGTATAATATATATATATATATATATATATATATATATATATATATATATATATATATATATATATATATATATATATATATATATATATATATATATTATATATATATATATATATATATATAAATACTGTATGTATATATATATATATATATATATATATATATATATATATATATATATATATATATATATATATATATATATATAATCAACACCAGCGCTGGTACAAACATCATTATTTTGGTAACGTTTCGGTTTAAGCATAAACCATCTTCAGACCTGAACTGAAATGAAATAAAAGCCTATATGAATGGCAGAGTAATTTTCTAATGTAAATATTCTTATTAACCCGTGGAGCCCCGGCTAGTTTTGTAATGTTTGTTCACCAGAACCCGGCCGGTTTTCAAAAAATGGTTTTATTCCAGAAACAATAGCGAATGGGTTAGGAATGAAGGAAAAACCACGAAAAACCGCTCAAAAAGCTTAAAGAATGGTCCTACAGAGCCCCCAAAAACGTATTTTACAAGAGTAAAAAATTGAAGGCAATTACCCCAAAATAACAGGTTATTGCGCGTTCACGCGCACGCACGTAGACTTTGAGAGTTTTCAACCATCGGCACGGTTGCGTGGGATACGTACACAGTTCCCATACAAATCTGAGCCCTCTTGAGTGGCTACACCTGAGGTTACGGTCGGCGCAATTAGGGTGACGCGTCAGACGCGTCTCTGGGGCTGTGCGTTACATACATCGCCGACGCGTCAGACGCGTCGCTGGGGCTGTACGGGTTAATAACTAAATTTAACAAATCTAGAATAAAACTTAAAATGAATAGTTATAAAAATAATAACCTAATACATATTAAACTAGTAAAGTGAAAGAATAAAATGAGAGACGAAGAAATATTATGTGAGCAATAAAAGGAGGGGGGGGGGCGAAGTTAATAACAATGTTTTCATATATATAAGAACTAACCTTTACATTATTAGAAACAGAGTAGAGGAGTGGAAGAGTCGTGCACACCCAGGCTGGGTTTATGTAACTGTGTGAGCAGGGTCTCCGACAGGAGTCGTGTGACTGTGTTTGGGGCAGTGGTGAGAATTGAAAACTCGGAGGGTTTTATGGGGTGATCAGATGATTCAGAGTGGTTTCGAATGGCAGAAAAGGAAGGACTTGAAAGAGGTCGGTTAGTTCTAAATGACCTACCCCGATGCTCCGAGATCCTGGCGGTGAGATGTCTCTTGGACTGACCAATATAAGTCGTATTGCATCGACTACATTTAAAGGAGTACACCACCGAGGACTGTAGAGAATCGGGGATTCGGTGTTTAATTTTAAAGAAGTGAGACAAAGTTTGGGGAGATTTGAATACTACTCTCAGTGATATTTGCGGGTAATGTTCACGAATCAATTTAGCGACTTTATTTCGAATTGAATATGATTTGTTGCCTAGAAATGGGATAGTGAAATAAACCCCGAGCATCGGGGTAGGTCATTTAGAACTAACCGACCTCTTTCAAATCCTTCCTATTCTGCCATTCGAAACCAGTCTGAATCATCTGATCACCCCATAAAACCCTCCGATTTTTCAATTCACACCACTGCCCCAAACACAGTCACACGACTCCTGTCGGAGACCCTGCTCACCCAGTTATAACCATCCTCGACCTGGAGTTCCTCAATACCTGCCAAACACACAATCTTTTTCCTAATTTTCTACAATTCAAGGTCCCTAATCAACAACTGAGATCGTTACGATTGTATAAGAATTGCCAGAAAAGATTCCTTTCTAATGAAATTAAGTCAAAATCCAAACAACTTAAACTCCACAAAACTAAGCTCAGCTCAACACTTTCAACCTTGAAACGATCACTGTCCTTCTTTGATTTCACTCATCTTACAGGTATTATCGAGCGAACTAATGTTAACACTCTAGATAGGGTTAAATATATGCAAAATAAGAAACTTCTTAAGCTAGGTTATGTAAACCCTAACGGCGTATCTACTGACAAAGTTCTATTTAATTTTTCCTCAAGAAAACTCACTAAAGATGAAAAATCCCTATTATCCAAAGGTCTAAAATTCGCCATGCCCTCTAATAAGCCAAAATTCCTGCCTCATTTTCTGTCTTTTGAAATGTTTTTTTAAGAAATTGTTAACTCACGAGTTTTACCCCCATGCCAATAAATCCTTTGATTTTTTAAAGAACTCTCTGAAGCACATTGCACTTTCGAATTATTATTCCCATAATTCTTTCGTACATTCCCTATCTGACGGCGAACTAAATGCTTTGAAATCCCTTGCTGCCGATCGATCAATTGTCATAGTTAGGCCAGATAAAGGAAATGGTGTAGTCTTGCTAAATAAATCTGACTATATAAATAAGATGTTAGATATCCTTAATGACCCATCAAAATTCTCAAAAGTTACAGGGGACCTATTCCCATTACTATTAAAGAAGGAAGATAAGATAAATAATTTCCTAAGAAAACTGAAATCCCTTAACGTAATAGATGATGATTTGTATTCTTATCTCTTCGTATCTGGTTCCCAACCTGGCCTTCTATATGGCCTCCCGAAAGTCCATAAACAAGACTGTCCACTTCGCCCAATTCTATCAGCAATGAACACATGTAATTATAATTTGGCCAAATATTTTGTACCAATATTAACTGACTTAACTTCTAATGAATTCACTGTTAAAGACTCTTTCTCATTCGCAAGAAACATTTGTAACTTAACTTATGAAAATTGTACTATGGCCTCATTTGACATATAATCCTTGTTCACGAATATCCCCCTCGATGAAACTATCGACATTTGCACCAATGAATTATTCACTGAAAATAATAACATAGTTAATGGCTTAGATAAATCGCAATTTCATAAAATGCTTTCCCTTGCTGTTAAGGATTCCATATTTCTATTCAATGATAACATATACAAACAAAATGACGGCTTATCTATGGGAAATCCACTCGCTCCAACCCTCTCGAACGCATTCTTATAGTGTTTCATGAATCAAAATGGCTCAGTGAATGTCCAGATAGCTTCAAGCCTCTTGTCTATAACCGTTATGTCGACGACACATTTGTCGTTTTTAGTTCACCCGACCACGTTCCCCTGTTCTTGAATTACTTAAACTCGAGACACAAAAACATGACTTTCACTTGCGAGACAGAGGAAGACAATAAATTGCCATTTTTATACGTTCTAGTGGAAAAACAGAATAGCTCATTTAGTACTTCTATATATAGAAAGCCAACCTTTACAGGACTTACAACAAAATTTAATTCTAGCATTCCCATACAATATAAGAAAAATCGAATTATTACTTTAGTCACCAGAGCCTACCATAATGTTCGTCTTACATGTCCGTCCACCTCGAATTTAGATTATTACGTAAAACACTGAAACTTAATGGCTTTCCAATAAATTTCACAAATACCTTGATTGGTAAGCAACTAAATAAATTAAGAACCTCCTCAACTCCGATCCTTACAGCTCAGAAAGCCATTGTTTATTTCACTATCCCATTTCTAGGCAACAAATTTAATCATATTCAATTCGAAATAAAGTCGCTAAATTGATTCGTGAACATTACCCGCAAATATCACTGAGAGTAGTATTCAAATCTCCCCAAACTTTGTCTCACTTCTTTAAAATTAAACACCGAATCCCCGATTCTCTACAGTCCTCGGTGGTGTACTCCTTTAAATGTAGTCGATGCAATACGACTTATATTGGTCAGTCCAAGAGACATCTCACCGCCAGGATCTCGGAGCATCGGGGTAGGTCATTTAGAACTAACCGACCTCTTTCAAATCCTTCCTTTTCTGCCATTCGAAACCACTCTGAATCATCTGATCACCCCATAAAACCCTCCGAGTTTTCAATTCTCACCACTGCCCCAAACACAGTCACACGACTCCTGTCGGAGACCCTGCTCACACAGTTACATAAACCCAGCCTGGGTGTGCACGACTCTTCCACTCCTCTACTCTGTTTCTAATAATGTAAAGGTTAGTTCTTATATATATGAAAACATTTGTTATTAACTTCGCCCCCCCCCCCCCTCCTTTTATTGCTCACATAATATTTCTTCGTCTCTCATTTTATTCTTTCACTTTAATAGTTTAATAATTATGTATTAGGTTATTATTTTTATAACTATTAATTTTAAGTTTTATTCTAGATTTGTTAAATTTAGTTATTAATAAGAATATTTACATTAGAAAATTACTCTGCCATTCATATAGGCTTTTATTTCATTTCAGTTCAGGTCTGAAGATGGTTTATGCTTAAACCGAAACGTTACCAAAATAAAAATGTTTGTACCAGCGCTGTGTTGATTTTTATCATCCGACTCCGATTCCCGCAACAAGAGAGTATTGCTTCTATATATATATATATATATATACTGTATATATATATATATATATATGTATATAGGTATATATACAGTATATATATATATATATATATATATATATATATATATATATATATATATATATATATATATATTTATATATATATATATATATACAGTATATATATTGTTAGAGGGGGGACTGGGGGAAACAGATGCTCAAATAGCCTAGCCCACAGCACCCTAACCCTGTAACAGACACGCTCTTAATATCTGACTCAAACACCAAGACACGCAGGTTCTCTAGGATTTTTTTTTATCTTCCTCTTGGCAGCAACAAGGAGACACAAAAATATCGATTGCCCCCGAGTCTGGTAGATAATGCGTATAGTATTTAAGAATACTTCTCTTCTAGACTGCACCTAACTGAGGAAACATAACACTGCCAGACTCCCAGACACTTCATAGTATGCCCAATCGCTTAGGAATTAGGAATAATATAAAGCAGAAACATGGGGAAGTCTGAAGCACTAACCTAAGACATGGAACACAAGAGTTGACATTCCAGTAGGTTGGGATATGTTACCCTTGAGCATACCTCCAAACCACTGTGAATGTCAACTTCAATAATAAAGGACAAATACATGTAATACTAATATGCAATGCAGTTAAACAATGGGAAAGAGAGGCAAGGAAAACAGTGTGAAGCTTATAGACTAAGATTGCCAGAGAAGAAAGGAATGCAGTGATTAATATTAAACTAAAGATGTTGAAACAAAAACAATATGCTCAATATGACTCCAGCCCCTGCTATACTTCAATCCAACAATGAAACAACAGAAATATGCGGTATGTAAAGGGAAAACAAGAAGCAAGCCAACACCGTCAGACAATGATGTTGCTATATCGAGGGGCGAGACTGAAGTGGAGGCCTGCAGTGGCGGGAGGGGAGCCAGGGCCTCGCGTGGCGAGGAAGGGCTCCAGGCGTCGCAAGAATACTTAATTATATCAGGCAGCCTGTACTCTCATTAACAACAAAAGTAATCAAATAAAGCATAAGACAACATTATGTAAACTTATGATAAACGAAATCAATTGCCCAAAGGCTAAACAAAAGAGGTAATTACACTCGAGGCAACAAAGGCAATGTGTTGCACAGAGAGGCACCAACCTGACAAAGAACCGCATGTGGGAATAAGAAAGAAAGAAAGCAAGCTAGCCTCTCACAGGGCTAGGTGAATTTTTATAACACATACAACTGAACTGGGGTTTTATAAGTTATGGGGAATTTGACAATATATATATATATATATTCTGACATACGGAGCCCTTTATGTTAATTTAAGAGTTAGAATTAAGAGTTGAAGGAGTGCCAAACTACCCCGGCGGCGAAGCAGACCAGCGAGGGGGAAACCAGCTCGTCCGCATACCAGCAAACAAGCCTTCACACCTGCGTGCGTCATAGGGGACCCTGCAAACTACTTCGATGACCCGACGCTATGACGATGATTCGACGCCAGGAGACTCCATCGGACCACGCACCTCTTACTCAACTCGAGGAGCTGTGATTGGGGCGCGCACCACCCCCCTCCTCCTGATTCGTTCCTACACCATCATTGTTTAGTATATAAGACCCGAGTAGTGGGCATTCAAATCAGTCTCATTTGGAGTTGGGAAGGTGAACTTGCAGCTGGAAGAAGACGGGGTGAAGTATTATAATGGGATTGTGACTGTCAGTCAGATTATATAAGTGTGTGTTAAGTGTGTTCGGTGTAAACACTTACGTTATGTTGGTTAGTGAGATATGTGATTGGGAATTAACGTTAACGCTACTATTATGTACTTAACTATTTGATTGGGAATTAACGTTAACGCTACTATTATGTACTTAACTATTTGATTGGGAATTAACGTTAACGCTACTATTATGTACTTAACTATTTTAGTTGACTGACTTGTGGACTAAAGCAACTCTTTAAGTAATTGGGTTATGATGAAAGTAATACTATTGTTTTATATTAATACTTACGAGTTCTTTCATTTTCTTTTAATTAAGCTTACATTGCTTAACGGTGCTTAGTACGGTGATACTATTGTCTCTTATTAGTAATATCGCCTTAGACTAACATGGCTGTTTTAATGTTACTTCTAGTGATTTCCTAAGCTGAAGAAAATTCTTTTAGCTTCAAAATATTATTTTTTGCTTTTCATATTATTTGAGTGAGACCTGAATCGAATCTATGAAGCGACCCTGTAACTTAATTTACTCATAAATCAAACCTCAATGTTACGTGGTTAAGAAATACATTTAACTAATTATTAAATATATATCTAACTTTTTATGTGACTTTGATATTAATCCTGATGATAATAATAATATAATACTATTAAAGTAAGACAAGAACCAAGAATAATTACATTAAATATAAATAAAAGGACATATAAGAAAACTAGCTATTTCATTTCAAAAAGGGTAAGAGACAGAAATATTCTTACCTCAATATTTATCTTTCAAGACTTTTTATAGAATTAATAGTCCTTCTTTAGATATAACTTATTCGGTTGATAACCATAGCCTACTAAGCTTCGGTTAAATAATAATTCTTTATAAATACTACATGACTTTAATTAGTTTCAGTATTTTTTCATAATTAAAGAGTATCAGTCAGTCTACTGCAGGTACATCGATGATATCTTCGTGCGGGTGAAGGACCTGGGCGAACTCAGGGACCTCCAGCCACAGGCACCTGAGTAGATGCTCGTATAGATACCTGTATAGACGCACGAGCATCTACTCAGGCACCTGTGCTCCAGCAGCGCTTCATGGCCGCCTCCGGACTCAACTTCACATACGAAGAAACCACCGATGGACATCTACCCTTCCTCGACCTCCTTGTCTCCCTCCACGACCACGGCTTCAAAACTACCGTGTACACCAAACCTACTAACAATGGCCAATGTCTTAATGGGGAAAGTGAATGCCCTAAATGATACCTACAGTCCACCATCGCCGCCAATGTCAGGAGAGCCCTCACCCATTGCACCACCTGGAATGACACACACAATGAACTGGAAAGGCTCACCCAGGTCCTAGTCAACAATGGGTATTTCAACACTGACGTCACCAATGCCATCAACCTAGAAAAATGGTACAAACAAGACCCCCCTAGCACCAACCCGGCCAATGACATTACATTTTTTTACAGAAACTACATGTCTTCCGACCACACAACAGACCAATCCATTATGAAAGAAATAATTAACAAAAACGTCCACCCCACCAACCCTGACAATAAAATCAAACTCATTATTTACTACAAATCTCCTAAGACCTCCAACCTTGTCCTCCGTAACTGCCCCATTTCCACCAACAACCAACCAAAAGACGATCATGTGATATACCAGCATATTTGCACCTCTGGGGACTGTGGACCCCTATCCTATGTCGGAATGACACAGACTCGCCTTTCCCGTCGACTAACCCTCCACCTTCAATCTGGCGCTATAAAAGATCACTATCAAGCCCCCCACCATCTTGCCCTAACTCGCGCCGACCTAGACAAACAAACCACCATACTCGACAAAGAATCAGACCCCAGAAGACTAGCTATTTTAGAAGCTCTATACATCCAAACACTCAACCCCAGCATCAACAACCAAACACAAGACCTTCAAATTCTTCCTTCAGGCAAGCGCTACAGGCATGCTGCCCCCCCTCCTCTCGCCCCGCGCCCCCCTTCCTTACGCTTCCACGCTCAGCACACAGCTGACAACACCAACCAATTACAGCCACCCACAGCCAACAACCAACCACCGATAAGATTTAGTGCCCGTCTCGCGAATAGACTACCTTCCACCAATGAACAGCCACCACACACCCAGTAGCTCCGCCCACCTCCCTCTACTTGATCCTCGAATTTTGTATAAATAAGATGCATTGTCCCTATTCTAACCATTACCTCTCCATTCCCTGAAGATGCAAGATGTTTACTTGTGAAACGTTGGATCCACCATGAATTTTACTAACCTGTTGTACCTCATCTCTGAAACCCAGAGGAAAATTGTTAGAACTATTGAAAGCTGTAACAATAAAATCCTGAATGCTGAAACTGCTATTGCTTTTAACCTTGTCTGTTTAAAAGAGAATAATATTATGTATATATATATATATATATATATATATATATATATATATATATATATATATATATATATACATATACAGTATATACAGTATATATATACACATTATATATATATACTGTATATATATATATATATATATATATATATATATATATATATATATATATATATATAAGGAAAGTAAGAGAAGAGTAGATGAGGAATTTGGAAGGAATCTGAGTGTAAAATGGAGGGAGAGTAAGAAACTGTTCTGGAAAGAAGTCAAGAAAGTTAGGGAAGGTAGCAAAGGAAACAGTAAGGGTGTGAAAGATAAGAATGGGAGAATGCTAGCCGAGAAGCAAGAGAGAGTCGAAAGATGGAGGGAGTACTTCAATGAGTTGCTAAATGTAAGGAATGAAGAGCCAGCAAACATATTTGGATATGGTATGGGAGGGAGAAGGAGAGAAGTAGTGAAGGAGGAGGTGGGGATCAGGAGGTCAGAAGTGTGGGAAGCCATGAAAAGAGTGAAGTTGGGGAAAGCACCAGGAACAGATGGAGTGTGTGGGGAAATGTTGAGGTATGGTGGTGAGATAGTGATCGAATGGGTATGGAAAATGTGCAAACTAGCATGGGAGAAGGGGAGTGCAACCGATGACTGGAAGACTGGCATACTAGTCCCCCTATATAAGGGCAAAGGGGAAAGAGGAGTGTGTGGTAACCACCAAGGAATATGTCTTCTAAGCGTAGTAGGGAAGGTATACAGTAGGGTAGTGATTGAGAGAGTGAGAGTGAGAACGGAGAAATGGATAGGCGACGAGCAGGGAGGTTTTAGGAAGGGAAGAGGATGTGTAGATCAGATTTTTACCCTGAATTGTGTTGTGGAGAAATATCTGGAGAAGAAACAAAAGGTGTATGTTGCCTTTATGGACTTGGAGAAGCACCATGACAGAGCGGATAGAGAAGGTTTGTGGAAACTACTTAGAATATACGGAGTAGATGGCAAGGTGCTGAAAGCAGTGAAGAGCATGTATGAGGGTGCAAAGGCGGCAGTACGTGTGGAGAGTGAGCAGAGCGAGTTCTTTGACCTGAATGTTGGTTTGAAACAGGGATGTGTGATTGCCCCGTGGTTGTTTACTGTATATATGGATGGAGTCATGAAAGAAATACTATCAAGAGCAGTGGATGTTGGTGTATCGCTGAAAAGGGAGGGAAATGAGTGGAAGTTACGTATACTGCTGTTTGCGGATGATACAGTTCTGATGAGTGATAATGAATGGGAGTTGCAGGGTCTGGTAAATTAGTTTGGAACAGTGTGCGAAAAATGGAATTTGAAGGTAAATGCGGGGAAGAGCAAGGTTATGGTCTTCGAAAGGGGTGAAGTCACAGAGTGTGAGGTGAAGCTGAACGGTCAGGCTATGGAGATCGTCAACTCTTTTAAGTATCTGGGCAGTGTGTTGAGTAAAGATGGGACTATGGATGAAGAAGTGCGGGAGAGGGTACAACAGGGGAAGAGGGTTGTAGGAACGCTGAAAGCAGTAACAAGAAATAGGGTGGTCAGTATGGAAGTGAAGAAGTCCTTGCACGACAGTGTGGTAATCCCGACACTGACTTACGGAAGTAAAGCATGGACGTTGGTTGAGAGACTCAGACCAAGAGTGAGAGCAGTGGAAATGAATTACTTAAGAAGTGTGTGCGGAGTTACATGGAGGGATAGACAGACTAATGAAGAAGTAAGAAGGAGGTGTGGTGTGGAGGTAGATGTGCTGGAAAGTGTGAAAAGGAACAACTTGAGATGGTTCGGCCATATGGAACGTATGGAAAGCGAGAGAATGACTAAGAGGGTGTACGAGAGCGAGGTGGAGGGACAGAGAGGGAGGGGTGGAAGGATGGAGTGAGGAAGTATATGAACGAAGGCGGTGCTGGTTGGGGGGAGGGGCGTCGACTGACTGGGGACAGAGGTGCATGGAGGCGGTTCGTTCGTGGCCACCCCTTCGGGGATCACGGAGTCGGGCAATAGATAGATAGATAGAAATATATATATACTGTATATATATATATATATATATATATATTATACAGTATATATATATATATATATATATTTTCAAAAGGAAAAGGGTAGCCAAAACAAGGAAGATCCCCATCTTCATATTTATTGCAATATTTCGGACTCTGCGTCCATCATCAGGTCAGTACACGATCCTATAAAATGAAATTACCATACATAATTACCATACCTTTTGAAAATACATTATCCTGGAGGACGATTCACTGATATCATCATTAACAAATATATATATATATAATATATATATATATATATATATATATATATATATATAATATATATATATATATATATATATATATATATATATATATATATATATATATATATATATATATATAATATATATATATATGTATATAATATATTATATATTATATATATATATATATATATATATATATATATATATATAGAGAGAGAGAGAGAAAGAGAGAGAGAGAAAGAGAGAGAGAGAGAGAGAGAGAGAGAGAGAGAGAGAAATGGAAATAACCACGAATACCCGTGTTAATACATTTCTTGTACTCGCTATGAAAATGAAACACGGAGCTGCAAGGTTTCGTCTGTATTCCAAGATATCTTCCGGCAGATAGAAAAGAAAGAGTGGGAGTCAACTTATCTCTCCTAACCCGTGACAGTTACCAATCAGTAAGAAAAAATGAATTACATTTTGACAAATATCACAAAGCAACAAATACAATAAAAAAAAAAAAAAAATGACACTAACACATATGAGATGGGGAATAAAGCACAATAGGAGATGGAAGCACCAGCATCAAAACAACTCCTGCACCACCAAAGCAAAAGGACATAAGAGCCTCCTCACCAAGTCAGGCCCGGGTCGCCACCATCACCTAGCTACTTTCCTCGACCATAGGAAAGGACATAACTGTGAGGGTAACCACCAACACCACCAGGGAAACCAGAGAAGTCCACTACCAACGTCAGGGAAGAGAAGTCTTCCATAAAACCCAAACCACCACGCGCCCATCTTGCCCGGAGACGCACCTCCGCCGTGGCGCGAATTCTGAGAAGGGCTACCACCATCGACATAGACCTTCCTCTAAGCACAACCGCCCTTATAGACTCAAGATACGCAGCCGGAAGGAACGACGGAACTGGTAGGACCTCTCTAGCCAAATCCATAAGCAGTACAATTGAAAAGATCGCACCGGCAGACTAGATATCTGAAAGACTTGGGATAATATCCAAGAAAGTGCCTTGAGGGAGTAAGGCACTGGTGGAACTACTCGACGCCTTTCTCGAAGATAGCAAGGATTTTCCGTATCTTTGCTGGGCCACACTGTTGCAACCCTAACATAGAGCACTTTGCCTTGCTATAGGAATTACTATAATCCGAGTAGCAGCACTGGCCATGTGCTTTGGTTTTAGTAAACCTACCCCCTCAGTAAGACTTGGTTAGAAGAGCATAAGACACTGGTGAAACGGGTTCCCTATAGGTCAGGACTTTAGTAGTGGAGGGTATAAGACACTGGTGTAACAACTTCCTACTTAGTCCTTACAATACGAGAGCGTAAGACACTGGTGTAACGACTCTTACTCGTAACTATCCCAAAATTCCATCATATAAGTTCCTCGAGAGACTCACATAGAAGTCTAGGTCTGGATTGTAAGAGAGAGCATAAGACACTGGTGAAACGGCTCCTTACTTTAATCCCATGATACGAGAGTGTAAGACACTAGTGTAAAGGCTCGTTTTCATGTAAGACCCTAACCTCTACAGTCTTCAGAAGATCTACAAGGAAGTCTTCCCCTACCTTCTGTCTCCATCACACGACAGGACCACCCCCACGGAGCAGGATGTCGTAGGGAATACCAGGCAGCAACGTCTTCAGAGGTCGTCGGAACCTGCCTATATCTTCCCCTTGAGACGCCTAGAGGATCCTCGATCGTGCTGCTATTTAGAACCTATCCCTGTCTTATGTAACATTGCACCTCTACCAATATGATTTTCTGTGAATAAGAATAACCTATATTTATTAGTGGCCCCTCCATCATTGACGATATACCTTAAACAGTAATGGCACTCTTTGAACCCCAGAGTCAGCTGTTCAAATCACCCGCCCCGGAGTGAAAGAGACCAAACATCGTAAGCGTACGCTCATAATCACTTACGGAATCGTCCTTATGATGCGGATGCTCACTATGAAAACATTAAAATAAAAAATAATAAAAAGAAAAAGATTAGTACTACTAATCTGCTATGCTTCCCATCGTGTGGATGTTGATAGCGTGGGTTCGCCCCAAGACGCTGACACGTCATTCGTCCTTCTCACTCGGCACGCTGCGGACGGACGTGTGGTACCGACCTCTCTGCATTCTTTGGTCTGAGATAGTGAGTCTTTGGCTAATTTGTATTATCTGAGATATTTTAGAATTGGTTTAGACTAGATAGGTCGGGCGTTCTGATTGGTGCGATCCCCAGGAGTGTGTTAATTAAGGGTGCTTAGGTGTTGGCGTCCCCTCGGGTCCCCTATGAACGAAGCCGCTATTTATTTATTGTTCTTTTTGCTCTATTTTTAGCCTAGCTAGTATTGTTAGAGGCTTTTTATTACCAGGGCAATTCTTTTTGGCTACCTTTCTGGTGGGTTAAGCGTGTTTTCTTCATCTGCAGAACCTATAGTTTAAGGGTGGCTTCACTTAGTGGAAAGCCTTCTTTAGGTTGCTGTTTCGTCTTTTTCCCTATGTGCCTGTCGTCATGATGGTGGTGGATGCTGGCTTTTCTTCCTGGAGGTAAGAGTTTTCGCCGAGTCGTCGTTAATCTTGCCCTAGGCCAAGTGGCCAGCCTCTGTGTAGGGGTTGTTTTATGGCTAAGATGTTAATATATTATTATTGCTATAATAATTTTAAGCCATAAGATGTGACCTTCTCCTTCAAGACGATAAATTTGTCTCTGGAGTTGAAGGTGTCAGGAGACGTCCTGACTAACTATATATATATGTGTGTTTTGTTAACCCGTTGCAGACGAGTTGGAAAACACAAAGGTTAGGATCTGTTTTTCCGGCGGAAGGTAGTCTAGTTCTGCCCCGTCAGACGCCCCACTAGCGGCGGTTTAGTGTAGCTCAGATCCAATTAACCCGTTCGTGGTCTTGACTTAGAACGAACTCCCGACGGAAGGGGAAGGCTTCCAACGGGATTCTGGCGCAGCCGGAATGACTCGCCTATACTATTAATTATTCCTCACGCGGCGGGGAAGACTTCTAATCCATCATCGCGGCGGAAAGGTCATGGATAACAAAGGTCCGTTCCGGCGGAATGATTACTAAGTATAGGCCGTTGATAGGCATTATCATGGATAAATAGTCTTAATTCCATCAAGGGAAAAAACCACAGTAATGTTTTTTTTCCAGAAAGGTACACAGGAAACTTAGAATAGTGGTGATCGTTATATCTATTTTTCTTGCGTATTCGAGGTAACAGTATGTGTACATGTCTCATGTTATCCTTATGAGCATTGATTCTTGGAAATTTCTTTTCCAGATCCCACACGTTCTCCTTGGCAGGGACCTCCGGACTGGGGGCCGATACCCGGCGGGGGGTGTAATTTCATCATGTAATTCGTAACTTTTTGTGCTACACCGCTCTGTAACAACCTTCCTGTCACTGGACACAAGCTATGCGTTCGGTGTGTTACTTGTCTCGATCGTTCCCGTGGTCAGTGGCTTACGAGAGAGTGTAGCGTGTGCACTAAGCTCCGTACTGGTTTACTTACTCATAAGGAGCTGGCATGTTAAGTGGTACTTTCAGAGATTAAAACTAGTTTCAATAACTATACAAAAGATGTGGCCCATAAGGCGATGATCAGGCACTGTGGGAACTCCTCATTATTAAATCTCCAAGTGTAAAGTCTTTGAAAACTACTCGTTCTGGAACACACAAAAAGAAAGCAACTAACGTGATTTCCAAAGAAACAATTAGTTCCGAAGAATCCACGGATGAAGACACAGCCAAAAAAAGTTACACCACCCCGCCGACTATCGAAACGGCCGACGCCGGATTCGTCATATCAGCACGAGGGGAGGACCCGATCTAGATCATGGTCCCCCTTACGCCATTCAACCTCTCGCCATTCTTCCTGTCAGCCGGTCCCGCCAGCCGCAAAGAAGAGGAAGGTTACACCAGATAAAGTGACACCAGAGAAAGCAACTTCTGGTGAAAAAAGGGTTTCAACATCCCGGATGGCGGGGTCGAGTGCACGGCATAGGCAATTGCCTGTGGCGGCACCTGCTCTCCCTAGACCTGTCTTGACTGGTCCAAAAGTGCAATCTGGCCAGTCTGAGACTGTCACTAGGATGGCGGAGACACCGCCGAGGGACAGTTTAAGTATACTTTAGCCAACCGGTCGGACACGTATCGCCGTCGATAAGGCACAGTTCATATGTGATTCCCAGAAGCAATGCACCTCAGGGTCCCAGTGCACCTCCATCTCGTGTGTCATTGCAGGTGTTGGCAGAATAATATCGAGGCTACCCTAATATCACTAGTGAGACTCAGAATATGCCTCAAAGCCGAGTGTCCGCTCTCTTTGTAGAACAAGATAGAGTCTATATGTGCAACAATCTAGTGAGGCTCAAGTGCCATCTTCATCCCTAATTTGGAATGGGAAGAGTTTGCACGTGATGTACTGGAACCCGCTGTCCGGACGGAGGAGGTTCGACTCCCCTCAGCCCGGTCGCTGGAGGCGAAGTCGGTAGAGTCAATGGAGTGCCAATCGATTCCTGACGATGTTTCAGAACATCTGGAATCTGGACAGAAAATAGCTTCATCAGGCCATTCTGATAATGAATCAACTGTTTCCATGGATAATACTAGAGATTATGTAACTAGAGGGGATCTGCAAAACTTTTTTGATAAGATGATGAGTAAATTTAATGAGAGTCGATCGGTGTCGGATTCTCCCATGCCATCTTCAGTTGCTAAACCTTTGGGTTCCCTTCAGGTTTCAACTAAACAATCTCATACTCCCTCCCCAGTTACTACTAGTTGACTCCTTTGACACCGACTTTGACGACCTCTAATGTACGCGTCGTCACTGACGTCATTCCTCCACCCTTAAAGAAAATCCCTCTCAGAAAAGACCCTATGCCGTTGTATGGCCCGGATAGATCCTGGGTAGACATTATAGCCTTGAACCCTCAGGTCGCGCAGCCGACGGTCTCTGGGGAAACTCTGGTACCTGATCACTGGTGTATTCAGGTGAGTGAGAGCAAGAAATCGAGAGCTAAAATCATGTCTGGAGAAATTTAGATGTAACCATTAAGGCTATTCCAAATTGATATGCCCCTGATTACTTCATATATGCATCTTCCCGCACTTTGCCACCAGCCTCATCTGCACGATTGTATATCGACTGGTCGAAACTAGATGGCATTAATGATATCAAGTCACTTGTTAGTCTAACACCTGAGTTAGACGCCCAGCCTAATAGAGACCAGTCCGGTACTCCGGTACTGCAGATTGTGGAGGTGGGCACGGGGCTGTGGCTCGAGTGGGAGGCGGAGGCTCAAAATTTTGCTTGTACCGTTACTAGGGGCATTCCTAATTCTGTACTTGATTTCCTTAGTGCTCCTAAATTGTCTCTATGGGAAATTCATGAAACTTTCTCTAGTCCAACGCCTGCTCAGCTAGACAAGGATTTTAAGTTAAGGCAGAAAGCTTGGAGGCTACTGTCTCAATTCCTTGTCAGTCACCAAATTGCAGAATCGCTAATTCGAACGACTGAGGCGGTAATTGATGCACAAGCTATTAAAGCCCTATCTCTTACCCGGTGGCTTATTCTGCAGAATTCAGTCCAAACCCTTGGCGACATTCGGGTCGCCTTCTTGGAGGCGTAGGAGCAAGGCAAGACTTGTGAGTGTATCTGCTTAAAAAGTTGCCGGAAGATATTGGGCGTAGGTTAGTTCTTTCCCCAGTTCTAACTCCAAACCTAGTGTGTAGGATACATGGAAAACTGTATTTAGCCTCTTGGACTCTTCACGACCGACTGCCTTTGCGCCGCGGAAGGAATCTACTAAATTTCATAAGCCCAAATTTATTCAGAAGAGTCACCTAAGTGGTGCTAATTTTTTTCCGTCCTTTAAGACCCCTTCCGCGCCGGGAAGCAGTAGCTCTACCAAAGGTAAGCCACAAGGTAAAGTATCTGGGAAGTGGTACAATGGTCAGCCCAAGGGTAAGTCAGGACAGGAGTCACGGCCCCCTACCTCCAGCCAGCTGTTTACCTCAACCACATCCCAATAAAAATCTAGTTCACCACAAAACTCTCTCACTCCCAGGGCCACCGACGGGCGAGTTGGATTCGAGTGTAGTTCTGCCGGACAAGTCCAGTTGCATGACTGGAGAATTCCAGACGTGTTACCGGTCTTGGCCCCGGCAAACTTGAGCACGGAAGGGAATCACTTGGCGGTGGCTCCGGCGACCTCGTTTACATCAATCTTTAGAAGCCAACAATATTTCTTTAGAGGAGGAGGGACTAGTCCAAGAAATGATAACCAAGCGTATCATAGTCCCGGTCAATCCAACTTGCCCTGTTTACACGTCTAGACTTTTTCTCGTGCCGAAGAGGGACAGCGCTCAGATGAGGCCGGTCGTAGACGTGTCTCAACTGAATCACTATTGTTACGACTGAGGTTTAAATATATCAGGGTTCTTATTCATTGGACTAGTAATGGCATAAATGCTACAACGGAAAGCGCTAGATCCAACCTCTGATGTAGATTCCCAGTGAACAAAGAACATAAATATTCTCCAGAGTTCTATATGCAATAATAGGTTATTAAACTCTCAATAAATGTGCATCTACTCTAGGCTTAATGTTATGTGAAAACAGCCTATTACTACCTATAACCGAAGGTGCTTGGTTATGGTATGCAAAGTAAGGTGGTAAGGGAAGTTACAGCTTACGTTACTTTAATCAATAAATGTCAGGCACTCCTGCATGAAAGAAAGTGCACTAAAGTCCTTCAACACCAACACGGAATCTTCTTTAAATGTTAGATGCTATCAAGATTGTCGAATCGGAAATGGAACCCAAAAAGGCAGGCAGCGGAACAATGCTCGTGCAGGCTATGCACACAAAAAGGCAGGAGATATAATGCAGTCGGAGCCAAGAATATCCTAAACGCCACAACAATAATAATAATCGCCACGACAATGCAGTATTCCTATCAACAAAAAGAGCCTAAGTCGTTTGTGTCTCAATACATCAAACTAGGCTGCGAAATGCTTGTGTAATCATAAACGGGTATGCATAAAAAGAGTAATTGGTTTAATATACTTAATGTCTACAGTGACTGATAAAGTCTAGCTAGAGTCAATGATACGAGATACTGGTGCGCATGGCATGCCGCATAGCCTAGTGCAAATCTCAAGTCTGTGCGTCAAATATTACGTTATAGGGAAGGGTAGCTCTCTTGAGAAACCTTAATACCGAAGTATTAAGCGTTCTCCTGGCGTACCTCAAAGACAAGCAACCGAGCCTAGAACAGTGCAGAATGGTATAGGCAAAAAGCCCTCATTTGTGCATGCTGTACTCTCAATGGCACACAGACTAGAATTTACCCAATCAACTCCAGTTCTCAGGTATGTCGTGCAGCTTTTAACTAAAGCCAGCACTCATCGGAAACAATACCTTATAGTATCAGACTCCTAATCTAGCATTATCTAATCTAGCAGAACACTAATAATTATAGGAAGCGGTACTGAACAATATGAATGCCAACCAATGCTTTGTGATCAACTTATCTTAACAACTAACATACATGGGTTATATAAGACCTTAACGCACAATACAACTGGCCAGCATGAAGCTGATTTTGCAGAGTTAACCAGAGGGGGTATAATATTAATAAAAGGTGGTGAAAGATATGGAAAATGAGAGAGATAGGCAGAGGAAAAGGTTCTCAGGTGCGGATGGGGGGACAGGTATCAAAGGGATAAGAGGGATGCGTTCTAGAAACCAGATCTGAGGGAGAGAGTAGCGAGAGAGCAGTATATATACTAGCACTAAGTCGAACCGCGTAGGAAAGCGGTAACAAGTCCTCTAGCCAATGCTAAAGAAGCTAGCTAAACATGACATCACCAAGCATGGTAAAACTCCTCCAACGAATCCCCACGAGGCCAGCCAGCTCATGACATCATCGAGTATAGCAAAACACTGCGCGCCTCCCCACACTCTGTTCTACTCTCTCTCTCTCTCTCTCTCTCTCTCTCTCTCTCTCTCTCTCAACTCCTATCATTACTACTTAATGATAAAACATATACTTTGCAATTAAATATATAAAGCCTTGACATGGGTGAAAACAAAGAGCCTTTCTGGACTGCCCATGACACGAGCTTTCATATGAAATAAAGCACACAATGATACATCAACTGTAGCCACATCCACTGCCCTGGCGATCCTAGCGAGTCACTGTAGGACAAGCCATGCGGTTCTAACGGAGTGGTTAACGTCACACCCCCACCAAGATTTTTCTCAGAGGCCCAAGGCTCACAAAAATCTTATTGTTAGAACCCATGCTATATCTCTACTTCCCATCACCCAGCGGCAGTAAAATATCTGGCACAGTTCTCAACAAAACATTTTACAAAATTATAACCCTCCCCAACACAATAGGTTAAATCATATATGCTCCTCAAGAGCGAGCTTCTCTAGCCCAGCATTCTGAGAGGAGTGCAACTCAGAATTACTGCTATAACATACTGAAAAAATTCAACTATCAAAGAAAGAGTTTTTTATTTAATTTTTATGTTTTTTATTTGTTTATTTCGGCTGCACTATAGGAGCAAGCCTAGTTTTTTCTTCTATACCAAACGCTCAACTCCTGCTTTGCGACCCAATACGCTGGGCTACAACTGCGAGGCAACAAGCACCAAGCGCAAAATACTATTCAAACTAAAGCAGGAGGCTACCCGTGTGTCAACCTACCCAGGATCATTATACCCTTGAAAGACAATCTGCAACCACGTTGTCACAACCGGCAATATGGCGTATGTCCAGGTTATATACCAGTAACCTTAGTGACCACCTGGTCAGCCTCATATTCCGATTGTGAAACTGGTCCAAGAACTTGAGAGGGTGATGATCTGTGTAAACTACAACGACCGGACCATAGGCTGGAACATAGACCTCGAAATGCCTCAGTGCAAGCACAACTGCCAGCAGCTCCCTCTCGACAACAGAGCAGCTTCCCTGGGCTGAATTTAACTTCTCCGAGAAGAAACTAAGAGGAAGCTCCAGCCCATCATCGTCCTTTTCCACAAGGACGGCACCAGCCCCCACACCACTAGCATCCGTTGCTAGTTGGAAAGGTAGGCTAAAGTCAGGGGCCCTGAGGATCGGGTGAGTGCACAACAGGTGTTTTACTACTCCAAACGCCTTCTCACACTCAGGCACCCATTTGACTTTCTTATCCTTCCAGTTATCCTCCACCTCAGCTTGACTGTCCCGTTCTCCTTCTCCACCTTGACTGCTAAACGTCATCACAGGCACAGTGAGAGGCTCAGGGGGGTGCCTCACATACTCCTTCCTGAGATTAACGTGACATAACTGATTGCGCTTCCGTCTGTCTGGAGTGGCTACTAAGTAATCCAGGTCCGATAGCCTCTCAACCACCCTATAAGGACCAGTGTACTTCGCGGATAAGGGATGACCTACAAGGGGCAGTAGCATCAACACCTCCTGACCCACGTGAAACTCCCTGAGTTCAACCTCGAGGTCGTACCTGTCCTTTATGAGGGCCTGAGAGCTAGTCAAATTACGGCCAGCCAACTCCAGACTGCGCAACATCCGTTCTCGACTGTCGAGGACATACTTGAGCATAGAACAAGGTTTTTCTGCGCCCTCCCATATTTCTTTAACCATATGGAGAGGCCCTCTGACACGGTGTCCAAAGACGAGCTCATTAGGGCTGAATCCCAAACTTTCCCCAGGTACCTCCAGTGCAGCAAATAAAACACATGGCAGGCCAAGATCCCAACCATTCCCACTCTCAAAGCAACAACAACGAAGCACAGATTCCAAGGCTGAGTGCCACCGCTCTAACACACCCTGGCTCTCCGGATGATACGCAGATGACACAACCATAACAATCCCATGCTGCGGCATTGCTTGAACAAAGAGGCTAGAAGTGAAGTTGGATCCCTGGTCTGACTGAATCCCCTGCGGGTAACCATACCGGGAAAAATACACTAGCAAGTTCCAGACCACCGTCTTCGCTGACCCATTTCTCATAGGGTACGCGTCAGGGTACCTTGTTGCTACCTCCATGATGGTCAGGGGATACTTGTAAAATTCTCCCGACTGTGCATCACTGTTCTCCTTCAACTCGACAGCACCGGTACCACATTCAAGAACCTCCGGGTCTTCTAATTGCAATTTACGAATGTCCGAAGGAGCAAGCTTATCTAAGTATTTGCGAAACAACTCATGCCCCCTCCTACACTGAATTTAGCCTCCCGTTGCTCTCTCTCTGTGTATCGTTGCTGTCTCTTCGTCTTTTTAAGCCCATCCTCTGCCTTCTCAGTAACAGTTAATGGGTCTTCTCCAGACTCGAAAATTGGTCCTAATAATGAGTCCCCGAGAATGTCCATTGATACTAAACTCTCAACCGCATCAACTTTCAACCCCTTCTCGGTACCTTTCCTCCGCTTGCCTAAAGACTGTTGACCAGAATGTGACTCCCTGGATGCAAGAGATCTGGTGACAACACACGCCATAGGTTGCACCGGACACTTCTCAACCCACTCCTGCTCCTCCCTACTCACGTCGGCCGGCTTCTCGGCAACGACTAAGGGTGGAGCCTCAGAAGTAAGCCCCGCAAAGTCGTTGCCGAGAAGGAGGTCAACGCCCCCAACAGGTAACTTCTCCACAATTCCTACATCCAGGTCAAGAGTCACACCATCAACTTCCATCTTCATTCTTACAAGCGGGTATGACCTTGTTGCATTAACTCCCTGAACCACAACCACCCGCGCCGTATTTACAGGTTTACCAGTGAAATTCCTCAACAATGTTTGCGATGCCCCAGTGTCACGCAAAATTCTCACCTCATGTCTTCTACCCCCCCACTCCACACAACCGAGTCCCCTGTGGTCACTAAAGGCATGACGGACAGGGAATAAGCCTTCCGGATCCTTCTGCACTGGCAGTGTATTTACCTCGGAAGAATTGCCTCTAACAAACTCCGATGTCGTCTTGAACACTCCAATGCCGTGAGCAAAAGACACGGCTGCCGGAGGAGGTCGACTAGGGCACTCATTTGCCTTATGACCCTCCTGGTGGCACTTAAAACACATAAGTTTCGGTTTCGGCTTATACTGTGATGTAAAAAGCCCCTGACTTTTCTCATACGGCGTGGTGTTAGGTTTGGATTCAGTTTTAGTTTCATTGCTCTTTTGTTTAAATGTGTCATTGGTACGGGGAGGGGGAGGATAACGGTCCCTAGCACTTGCATCGTACTTCTGTGAGGACCCGCAACCCCGAATCAACGACAGCCGTCGATCAGCCATTTCTGCTGCTTCGACTAGAGTTCTTGGGTTTTTCTCCTTTAAGTTCAAAGTTAGATCACCGCCCGTGCTCTTAAAGAACTGCTCCAACATCATTAACTGCTTAACTCCATCAAATGTTGTTACCTTCTCAGATCGGAGCCAGTTCCCCATAGCATCGGACAAGTCCCGGGCGTGTTCCAAAAAGGTGCTATCTCTTCCCTTAGTTACACCCCGGAACTTCAAACGGTACGTTTCTGGTTGCAGTTCGTAAGCCCTCAGGACAGCCTCCTTGAGATCCTCATACACAATACATGACTCCAAAGGTAACGCATCGTAGGCTTTAAGACCCTTGCCTATTAATCTAGAGGATACAAGTGCTGCCCATTTATTCTCTGGCCACTGGTGTTCCTGGCACTTCTTCTCAAAGCGTGCGAAAAATTCTGTTACCCCACTCTCATCAAACACCGGAACCAGTTTCAATAAGTGCGAGAGAGATTGATCATGAGCACGGTTTCCAGCCCCAAGTCGCTGTCCCGTCGTCTCTACTCGCGACTTCTCTACGTCCATGTCGGCACAGTACCTAGTCGACTCTAAATCAGCTTGGATTTTTGCTAGCTCTATGTGCTGGTGACTTTTTCTCTCTTCTATCTTGGCTCTCTCATCTATCTTGGCTAATTCTAATTGCTGCTGAAGCTGAAGCTCACATGCCCTTCGTTGCTCCTCAGATACCCTGATAGCCTTTCTCTCTTCGATCTTAGCTAATTCGAGCCGAAACAATAATTCTGGAGATAACCCTTGAGGAGGTGAAGGTGCTACAATATTTGAAATTACCGGTGGTCCCCCCAGGGGCAACCCACCCTGCCAGTCACCACCCAACTGTGGAAGCGTACCCGGGGTCGGCAAACCACTGGGATGGCTGGGAGTCGAGTATAGGGGAAGCATGGCCGAAGGGCTCTGAGCACTCAACCCATCTCGCTCACCAGTCACCCTGCCCAGTACACACGTTATCAAGTTATCCCTGGTCATGCTGCTAGTACCCGCATGACCGATAGCTGTGGCCAGGCATTGAAGACCGTACCGATCCATACCCTCCAACCGCTCGGCAGTAACAGGCCATTGCAAAAATATCCTAGCATCCTCTTCACAGTTCACCTGATTAACCCTTTCATCCTGCTGCTGTTCCTCAGTTTCGACATTACGTACTGTGTCTCCATTCTCCTCTGATCTGGTATAAGACATGATGCTCACAAAAATTTCCCACCTCAATATTCAGAAAAGAAGCACCCCAAACTCTTATACCTCAATATACACACAAAAATTCTCGGAAATACTCAAGGGCTATACTATGTTGCAAAAAAAAAAAAATCTTGCTGATCCCCGCAAAATATTCCCCAAAACAACAAATGTTCCCTGCTAATAAATGTAGGTTCACCAAATCCTAGGTAAGGTCGCCATTTGTTATGACTGAGGTTTAAATATATCAGGGTTCTTATTCATTGGACTAGTAATGGCATAAATGCTACAACGGAAAGCGCTAGATCCAACCTCTGATGTAGATTCCCAGTGAACAAAGAACACAAATACTCTCCAGAGTTCTATATGCAATAATAGGTTATTAAACTCTCAATAAATGTGCGTCTACTCTAGGCTTAATGTTATGTGAAAACAACCTATTACTACCTATAACCGAAGGTGCTTGGTTATGGTATGCAAAGTAAGGTGGTAAGGGAAGTTACAGCTTACGTTACTTTAATCAATAAATGTCAGGCACTCCTGCATGAAAGAAAGTGCACTAAAGTCCTTCAACACCAACACGGAATCTTCTTTAAATGTTAGATGCTATCAAGATGCTCGAATCGGAAATGGAACCCAAAAAGGCAGGCAGCGGAACAATGCTCGTGCAGGCTATGCACACAAAAAGGCAGGAGATATAATGCAGTCAGAGCCCAGAATATCCTAAACGCCACAACAATAATAATAATCGCCACGACAATGCAGTATTCCTATCAATAAAAAGAGCCTAAGTCGTTTGTGTCTCAATACATCAAACTAGGCTGCGAAATGCTTGTGTAATCATAAACGGGTATGCATAAAAAGAGTAATTGGTTTAATATACTTAATGTCTACAGTGACTGATAAAGTCTAGCTAGAGTCAATGATACGAGATACTGGTGCGCATGGCATGCCGCATAGCCTAGTGCAAATCTCAAGTCTGTGCGTCAAATATTACGTTATAGGGAAGGGTAGCTCTCTTGAGAACCCTTAATACCGAAGTATTAAGCGTTCTCCTGGCGTACCTCAAAGACAAGCAACCGAGCCTAGAACAGTGCAGAATGGTATAGGCAAAAAGCCCTCATTCGTGCATGCTCTACTCTCAATGGCACACATACTAGAATTTACCCAATCAACTCCAGTTCTCAGGTATGTCGTGCAGCTTTTAACTAAAGCCAGCACTCATCGGAAACAATACCTTATAACCTTCACACACACTAGTGGGTATATAAGCGTGTAGCCAGCACCGATCGCCAAGAGATCCGACTTGAGAACTTCCTACATTTGGACCACCTGGACGGCCGAGGAACCAGTCGTTAGCCCCCAACATCACGGACGCAAGATAACCAAGACCAGACCAACAAAATACTATCCAAGATTCACTTATTAGTACTAACGTGTTATAGTCCTAATTCGAAATTCACTTATTAATCTTTCTATGAAGTGGCTATAACTTTGCCCAGTGTAATTCATATATATAACCATTCCATTTGGGAAGTACTAAGCGTATCAGTGTTCATTAATTAACAGGCGACATTAACTCTCGTAATTACCTTTATCCAGATATTAAAACCCTATTGATATCTAACGTTCGCCCACTGATTTGTGTTCTACGTATTTCTGCCATAAGAATGTAAAACTTAGATCAGTACCCCCCTGAGGTTACTAGAATTCCCGTGTTCTATAACATACGCGTGTCTCATTCTAGCTGTGAACTACTACTTGTGCACCAGACCTGCCAGTGATAAATCTAATTAGTGAAATTGAATCCATAAGTAACATTGAGGTCTTCCATTATATACACTTGCGAACCAAACCAGTGATCAGAAGAGTATACCTGAACGTTGGAAGTGGGAGACTAGGCTCCATCCAGATCCACTAATGCTAGCGGTTCATGTCTATCATTTGTCTTGTACGAGTATTCCTATTTTCCTATGCTCCCTATTCATCTACTTAAATAAACGTGATCGTGTGTCTTGTTACCGTGTGTTTATTTTGTGTTCTCTATTCCTCATACCTTGTATTGTGCATGCAGCCTTATATACCCAGTCAGTTAGAGCCCACATTACCCAAGTTAATCCTGTAGAAAAACAGGGCATAACATTGGCGGCAGTGGTGGTTCTTGATTCGGATAAAAGGTTGCATTACATTGCAAGTTTGGAACAGCCAGAACACGATAACATCATGGCGCACCGTTCTCACATTCCCATCCCATATTATGATGGAGAAACTTACGAGATCGAAACGTTCATGGACATAGTGAAATCCGTACTTGACCTAGTTTATACCACGGATGCAGAAAAAATAGCCGTGACATTAACGCACCTGGGAAAAGTCGTTTCCCTGGTTGCCTATCAAGTGCACCCTGCTCTCACCTGGGCCGAATTTCGCCCAATAGTGATAGAAGCCATTAAGCCTTCGTTGGGCGTTTTCGTGGCCCACACCCGTATCCAAGACACTAAATTCGAAGGCGATCTAGATGCCACAGTGAATAAGATTGCCCAACACATAAAAGTTTCTTTACCCACATTGACCAGAATCCAACAAGAGCAGCAGATTCTGGTCAACCTTGTATCTATATTGCCCTCAGCAGTAAAAGACCATTTCCGTGTGCACGATTTCGTCGGATACCAAAAAGATCTCACCACGATCCGACGTATTTTGGCCGTGCGCACAGAAGCACCAACCCAAATCGCTGTAATCAAGAGGTTTCCCACGCACCCGCAGCACCCCGACCACCAAAACTCCAAGAATGCCTACCCAGCCTCATCCTTCCACAACAGACCCACCTACCCTTCCGGCAAGCCCCAACCCAGTAGACCCCGGTTCCAACCTACCCAGCCACGCAGAATCTTCAACCGGAACAAAACCTACAACACCTACCAAAGTAAAAACCCTATCTTAGTAATTATCAACCCCTATGATTTCCCTGCCTGTAATGCTCAGTGTGCCTTCCATCAAATTCGTGACTCTGCCAAACCTCGCCCCTTTACTCCTCGCATTTCTGTAAATGAAGAGGAGTTGGGACAAGAGGAAGATATGGAAGAAAGACACACTGGGGAAATAGCCCCTATCATGACCTCAGAGGATACCGAGGAAACCCTGGAGGAGGTAGATACCGATCCCCAGAGTTTTTAAAGTACCCCCCGCCCAAGATGGCCTCGGCGGGGGACGCCATAACTGACCGCACTGCCCCCATTTAATACATGGCCAAAATCAAGGACATTCCTATCCGCTTGTTAATCGACACGGGAGCTGCCAAGTCATGTTTGTTCAAGTCTTATTATGATCAACACCACCGACTATTTGGCCCCTTGTTAACCACCAAAGCAGAACTAATCTCAGCTGCTGATACTTACTTAAATCTCCTAGGAGACACTTTGCCCCTATCAGTAACTACTCCTGCCCCCCATGCTCGTTGTTATCACACATTCACAGTATTCTCCTCCCACTGTAAACATTACGATGATTTCCTTGGACTTGACCTCCTTCAAAAACTCCAGGCCCAGGTTGACTGCGGCCAAAGGCTGATCTCATTCAAAAACAAATTCCTACCCAAAGCCTCTGACAAACCCACCACGCAGAAACCCATTCACAAAAAGAAAAAACACCTTCCCCCTCAACAAACCCTGAGTCAGGGTTACCAAGTTGCAGCTAGCACTAAGGTGACTCCTAAAAACCCCCCTTGCCCCGAGTTCTCTCAAAATATCACCCAATTCAGTAAAAAAATGCCTCACCAAACGAAAGAAGACAAGTCCAAGCAACTCCCTCTCGGTAATCCCCTCAATTCTCATAACTCTGTCCAGGATAAATCCTCCCATGTTTTCAGGACAGGCTCTGCGATATGTAACCATACTTCTATCAAATGTTTATGTACACATGTTTCCAGAGAAAATGCCGACCGATGTACCCAACAATGTTTTCCCCATGCCCCCAGAAATGTTCAGCTATCCCACAACCAACAACAATTCCCTTGTGACAGTTTTCCGACAGTAGCTCCCTTCCCCCCCCCCCCCCCCGACACAATTCACACCCCTAGAAAATTTCACAACCCCACACTTGACTCGCCCTCTCATGACCAACAAACTCACCAGTCCCACATAACCTTTAACCAGACCGTTACTGCCACCAAGAAAATTCCCCACATTCGTCCTGTTAACAACCCCACATCAATACACCAGTCCTCCACCAATAACCCATGTTCTACACCTAACTCTTTCCCCACCAACCCTCCGCAGTCCCCCCAACAAATCCCGTTTTCTAACTCGCTCACCTCTCACCACCCTGACCCACCCGCACGCGCCGTTAATCCCCCCCTCACGCGTGCCGACCGAGGGACACAACCATGTTCCCACAATGCCCCCAGAAATGTCAAGCTATTCCCCTTGTGACAGTTTTCCGTCAGTAGCTCCCTTCCACCCCCACACAATTCACACCCCTAGAAAACTTCACAACCCCACACTTGACTCGCCCTCTCATGACAAACAAACTCACCAGTCCCAGATAACCTCTAACCAGACCGTGACTGCCACCAAGAAAATTCCCCACATTTGTCTTGTTGGCAACCCCAAATCAATACATCAGTCCTCCACCAATAACCCAGATTCTACACCTCACCTTTCCCCCACCAACCCTCCACAGTCCCTCCAACAGATTCCGTTTTCTAACTCCCTCACACCGCACCCCACTGATCCTCCCACACGCGCCGTTAATTCCCCCCTCACGCGTGACCCCCACCAAAGTGACCTTTCCCCCCTTAGGCGTACCAAGCACCTGCTCGCCAGTCAATCCCCCACCATCATTAGCCCAGCTGTAATTCAGGATAAATGACAAATTCCCCCCCGCCATCAGAAATGGGTGAACCTTCGACCCATACCCCAAACTCACATGATATTTCCCCCACTACCACGTCCACCAACCCCAATCGTTGCCTCTTACAACCCGCCATCATTTCCGCTCGCATCAACCACATTCTCGTGGCAAATATCTCCGAGGAATCCCTGACATTACCAAAAGGTCTCATTATAGGAGACCTCGAAACTTTTGATGACCTCCCCATAGATTTTAATGACACCCCTACCAGCCTCCAATTGCCCCCTCTCCCGGACACATTATCCGACCACCAAAAAAATGGCATCTACGACCTATTGCAAGAGTTCAGTGACGTGTTTGCCCAACAACCCACCGAAATCGGACAGACCGATGTAGAACAACACATCATTAACACCACAGGCCCCCCATACGACAACCATCCCGTAGAAAAAATCCCATACAACGTCAAGAAGAGGAACGCCAAGTCCAAGAGATGTTAGAGGCCGGTATTGCCACCCCGTCAATTAGTCCCTGGTCTTCCCCTGTTGTCCTAGTCAAAAAGAAAGATGGGTCAACCCATTTTTGCGTCGATTACAGAAGGTTGAATGACGTAACCATTAAAGACGCTACGCCCTTACCCCGGATAGACGATTCCCTTGACTCCCTACACGGATCCAGATGGTTCACTACCCTCGACTTGCAAGCAGGGTATTGGCAAGTGCCTATCAAGGCCGAGGACCAAGAGGAAACAGCATTTTCCACTAGTGGTGGCCACCACTACGAATTTAACGTCCTACCTTTTGGCCTCTGTAACGGACCCGCCACTTTCTCCCGTTTGATGGAAGCGGTACTACATGGCCTAACCTGGGAAACCTGCCTAGCCTATCTCGACGATATTATTGTGTACTCACCAACCTGGGAAGAACACCTCCTCAGGTTGAGACAAGTCCTTCAAAGAATCCGAGCCGCCGGGTTGAAATTAAAACCCTCAAAGTGCGTGATTGCCCGAAATAAGGTAGACTTCCTCGGCCACGTAATATCTGAACACGGTATTGCACCAGACCCAAAGAAACTGCAAGCCATACAAAACCAACCCCCACCCACCACCGTTAAAGGAGTACGTTCGTTTCTAGGTTTAGCCACATACTACAGACGTTTCGTCCCCCATTTTGCCACCATAGCCAGACCCCTCCACCAACTCACCCACAAAGACACCCCGTTCACCTGGACGCCTGAAAGAGACCTCGCGTTTAACACTTTGAAACAAAAGCTAGTCCAAGCCCCTATTGTTGCTTTCTCTGAATACCATAAACCGTTCCGTCTTTATACCGACGTATCTCTGTACGCCATTGGTGCAGTTTTAGCCCAAGTCAGAGACGGAGAGGAACATGTTATAGCGTATGCCAGCTCCACCCTCAACCAAGCACAACAGAACTATGCAGCCACCAAGAGAGAGTGCTTAGGAATCATTTGGGCACTCAGCCACTTCCGGTCATTTGTGTTGGGCGCAAAACTCGATATAATAACCGACCATCAATCTTTACAATGGCTGCGTAAGTGCGAAACCAACTCAGCCATTTTGGTACGTTGGAGGGAGACACTAGAGGACTACGACTTTACAATACAGTATCGTCCAGGCAAACTTCACACCAATGCAGACGCCCTGTCACGTTTGCCAGTACCAAAAGACCCCCCCACCAACCTAGCCGCCTTACAAAACACTGAGCTTTTATCTACCCCCATCCCCCAACATAATGCCCCATCAGCCCCCTCCCTGATTCAATCTTGGGAAGCAAGAAGCAGACCACCCTGGATAACGTTGAATGTCTTCCGGAAACTGACTCGCTGGGGAGATCAACTTGCCACAGACTCTGGTCACATAATCTTAGACCCCACCATTGCCCACGACTACATGATTGCCATCCACGAGGGAAACGGCATACACCTTGGACAAAAGAAGATGTTAAAAATCTTTACAGACCAATACTGGACCCCCAACCCCTCCAAAATTGCACAACGAGTGACAGAATCCTGCAAACCGTGTTTATTGGGGAAGGATAGATCACGCACCCCAGGCCCAGCTGGTACCATGTCTGCTACCAAACCGTTCCACGTCCTATCCCTCGACATCATGGGCCCGTTTCCTTCTTACGCTGGCAAACGCTATATCGTCACATTTGTCGACGTATACTCAAAATTTTTAATAGCCTGCCCAGTTAAAGACCACACAGCCACCACCGTCGCCACACTGCTTGCCACAGAAGTATTCCCTATATTCGGTCTTCCCCTTGCTCTTCTATCCGACAATGCCCCCGAGTTTAGTGGACACGTTTGGCAACAGTTCACCCAACAATGTGGTATTAAAATTAAACACTCATCCCCGTTCTGGCCTCAAGGAAATGCTATATGCGAACGCAGCCATCGCACCATCAACAATCAGTTACGGACAAAAATGATTGCTCTTAACACCTCAGACTGGCCATCACAACTAAAGATGATACAATGGGGCATGAACACCTGTCCCCGAGAAGACGGTATTTCCCCTCATGAACGTGTTTACGGCGTACCCCCCCTGTTACTGCCGTTCCACCATCACGCTCACCTCCCCTCCACCCCCTCCACAATTGACCCATTGCAACATCTACAAAACACCCTCCATACCGCCCAAACCTGTCAAGACACCAAAACTGATAACCCAAATGACAAAAACACTTTCGCCATCCATGACACCGTAATGGTAGCCAACCTCCCGGTAACCAACAAATTAGGCCCTCGCTATGTCGGGCCCTACACCATCACACAAGTCCCAAACGCCTATCAAGTCACCATCGATTATCACGGCGTGACTCGCACGTTCCGAACTAGATTCGTCCGAGCGTTTAAACCGCTCAAACCACAAGACAATCCCCACCCCACATGTCTGAACCAGAATTAAACACCCCTACTAACCCTTCCACTCAGGCTATGAATATTCCCACACATACCCCTAAGGACCTAAGCCCTCCGACACCGAACAGACAAATCATTCCTCAACATATCCCCCAAACTAACCCCCACAAACCCCAAGCCCCCACTATCACACCCTCCTCCACCATGACACCTTCTTTCACTTCTAATAGTCAAGTACCTCCCCAACTGATCCAAGTACGAAAACCTCCACCCACAACCCCGACCACAACAGAAACTCTCCCGTCTAGGCCTGAGATACCTCCCCCAGGCACCACAGTAAGAAACCTCCCCCCCCCCCCTCCCACCCAAAACCAAGTACACACCCAAACACACCACACAATCTACCTCAGTAACCTCACGCTACAACTTACGCCCACGACAAAAATCTTTTAAAACCTCCAGAAAACACACCCTGCTAACCAAGTTCCGTAGGGCTGCCAGACCACTACCCTCCTCCTCCTTTTCTTCTTCTTCGTCGAATTCTTCTCCACAAAGGGAAAGAAGACGAATAATCACCAGTAAACACCATAAACCCTCTAACTATATTCCAGAAGTAACAACCCCCACCCCCCCACGAAAACACATACCTTCCTCTTCAACCTCATCCCCTCTCCACCCCCACCTCATTACCCCGAATGACCTGCTAGATCTACCTCCCCACCAAACACCCATAAAACCGCCTACTTCCACCACCAGCAAATCACCGACCTCACCAAAGAACACACCCCACACACGCCCCTACCCCAACCCTCCAACTTAAATCTACACTCCCTACCCACCCGTCTAGCCCCCCCCGCCTCCCCCCCCCGCATCCACCCCCTTCCCCTCCAGTATCCCTGCAACTCCACCCACACATCAGCCAACCTCCTCATCTCATCGAACACCCAACCAACCAACCCCAAAAAAATCCCCCCCAAAGTCACCCCTGAGAGAACCCCCATACATACCCCCACCAAATCCTCTTCCATTCCGCCTACCACCCTCACCCAACAAAATCCTCCACACGCATCTACCTCTCAAATAACCCCCGACCTCGCCCCCAATAGATGCCCTTCACCTGTAAAACGTTCTTCCCCTCAATATAAAACATCGTCGAGCGATTCAAGTCCCACGACAAACATCTACCTTCCCACCAGGACCGCCAGAGGTAGAATAATCAACAGACCCATCAGATTTAAAGACGGTTATACAAAAACAACACCCCAATCTGACACTAAAGACCCAAGCCACACAACACACACACCCCCTTCTTCTCACACACCTCCTTCACGCACCTTACCTAAACCGATCTTGCGCATTGCGTCACTATATTTTCCCAGCCTACAACACTGCCCAAGAAAACCCCAAAAACCCCAGACTCATATTCCCCCTTCATCCCCAGCTCCGTTTTTGCGCGGTAATCCCTCTCCTTCGGTTAGTAACCCATTCACCACACTAAACAGACCTCCTGCCAATCCCACACACCTCACTCCGACCCCCACAGGGGAATACTATAAACCATTCATACGAAAGGTTAAAGTAAAAACCCCCACAGGACGCTTAGCCCGTCTACAACGCTCACATCAAGCCCGGGCAACCGCCCTCCACAACACAGAGGACACATTCCTACAGGTATACATTGACCTGCAAAAGAAACCTGACCCTCGTTCTCTTGCTTCGTGGGACCTTCTAAATACCCTCAAAATGACCCACCATGACTATGCTTCTTTTTACTTCACCCTTGAGGCTCGGGGACGAGCCTACAATGAAGGAGAGGGAAGTAAAATGCCCCAGAACGAGAAGCCCACCACAGAAGCCACGAGCGAACACCACACAGAAACACCCGAAAGAAAGGTCCACAGAACGAAAAGACCAGCTGACCGAGCCAACCAGTTCCGACAGGCCCAAGCCCGCAGGGCTAAGCAGCTCCAAACCACACATGCCTACCCCTTCTAAACACTGACCTTTTTTCCACACCTCACATACACTACCCCTCATGTCCTACACCTCTACCTACATGATGACGAACATAAATACACCTTAAAGTTAATACACCCATGCTCTGTCCCTAAGTTTAGGATATTAATATCAACATACCCTAATGTCTTGCCAGACTAAGTTTCTGAAGACCAATCGCCCCATAAATCTATGTATTCAATCTTTAGGTTAAGTATTAATATCAACATACCCTAAAATACCTTGTCTTGCCAGACTAAGTTTCTGAAGACCAATCGCCCCCATAAATCTATGTATCCAATCCTTAGGTTAAGTATTAATATCAACATACCCTAAAATACCTTGTCTTGCCAGACTAAGTTTCTGAAGACCAATCGCCCCCATAAATCTATGTATTCAATCCTTAGGCTAATTATCTTTATCCGCCATTGTGTTCATCTTTTCCATTTACTTTTCCACAATTGTTATACGTCTTCCACTCACCTCCTTCGTATCCACAGTCCACACTACTCCATTTTGCTTCGTGTCCTACACCTCTTACCCGCCAGACTCTACCTACATGATGATGAACAGGAATACACATTCATATTAAAACACCCATGCCTGTCCCTAGGTTGAGCCAATGCCAACCAGTCAGACAACCATAAATCTATGTATGTTCTTCCATCCGAGAAGTAGTATGTTAAAACCCCATGTCCTAATTAATAAAAAACTAAGATACCCACGGGTACACCAGTGATATAGAACCATTGCCCCCGTAAGACCTAGACAGCCATGACTACAGATGTTAACCACCATGCTGTAACTCCAATTCTTACCCCAACCAGAGATTGTATAGATAACCTTTGTTACCAGTATCTATCATAGTACCTCGAAACAATAACGAAGTACCCCTACGAACTGCCGCTTTTCTTTGGTCTATATTTCATAGAAAACGCAGTTCCCAGGGACAACTAGACATACAAAATCTTGTGCCAACTAATAGTGTCCGTGACCCCTCGTCTTGACGAGTAATAATACACCATGTTTTTCCTTACTTTATCCACAGTCAAGCACACACCTACAGTTCACCTCCTTCTCCCCCCACAGCCCCACAGTCCACATGATTCTATCTTTTCCAGACTCATATACCACCCCATAGTTGCATCCCCCGGTAGCATTTGGCTAACGTACTTTCACTGTCCTTTCAAATTCCAAAATCAACTGTAGCCTAATGCCACCCCCACGCCCGGAGACCTTAGGGTCACATTTCCACGTAGCCCCCTGTACTTCCCCCCTCTCATTAACACCCCGCGCTCCTCGACTCTTGTCCGACCTAGCCTCTCCCTCATACCTCTTGAAGACCCTTGATTTTTCCGTTGCTAACGCTCTCCAACCTTTTATATATATACTCCTATCCAGCCTACCTTCCCTTAGTAGGCCGGAACAACATTAGAACTTTACTAACCCCTTGCATGCCATCTATTCCCTTACAACCCTTTCACAACCCTGCACCCAATGGTCGTCGGTGCGAGGATAGCCGCCTCGCCAGTAACTAACCTCTATTGCCATACTTCCAGATAAATGTGGCAGAGTTAGCAACCCAGTCTCCACTACACCCAGCAAACCATACAATTAACAACCAACCGATTAAAACCAGCTAGCCAAGGCACCTTCGGTTTTGGTATTAAGGACACCCACATCTGTCTCATAAACAGAGGGTTATTAAATACGCTGGTGATATGGCAAGCCCCTAGCCACAGCCGCCGGACAACCATCCCAGAGAGAGGGCGCCCAGCTACCCCTTTTTACCCACCCGAGGAGGGAGACCCCCACCCCTGCAGAGGTGTACCTGACCCCTGTTTTGACTTCCGGGTCATTGCCGGGTAGCACAGGAATTCTTCCTATCAATGAACTGACCATGCATGTCTAACCCCCTTACTAACCTCTATTTACCCACAATAACCTATTCACCTTTCTTGCATACTCGGATAATCAAATTAGCACCTCAGCTATACAATAGAATGAAGACTGAACAATATAAGAGAGACGCCCCTATCACAGCTGTCCCAGTCCTCCCCGCAAAGTAGATCCAGTCTCCCTCCCCTCAATACTTCCAGTATAGCCAAAATAGTACCTCTTACTAAGGCTCAGTTATATTAAAATATGAAGGCTTCCTATAGCCATGTGCCACAACAGTAATCACCACCTTACCTAGTCCCCATAGCTATTGAGAGCTCAAATAATTCCATAAGACTCGAGATCCCTATGGCCTACAGGGTCCAAAAACCGAGCTTATAAACCCAGCTCCAGCCCCCAGTAAAATCAGTTGAAAGATAGACACCAACCAGTGGCTAACCCCCTGAAGTTAACCTCTAGCTCTGCCCTTGTGTTGTTCCTGAGTTGAGAGATTCCCGAGCCGGCAGACTCCGTGGCAGATATAAAATAGAAGCATCTGTCCACGTACAAGTATCTACGTGCACCTTATAACCTTCACACACACTAGTGGGTATATAAGCGTGTAGCCAGCACCGATCGCCAAGAGATCCGACTTGAGAACTTCCTACATTTGGACCACCTGGACGGCCGAGGAACCAGTCGTTAGCCCCCAACATCACGGACGCAAGATAACCAGGACCAGACCAACAAAATACTATCCAAGATTCACTTATTAGTACTAACGTGTTATAGTCCTAATTCGAAATTCACTTATTAATCTTTCTATGAAGTGGCTATAACTTTGCCCAGTGTAATTCATATATATAACCATTCCATTTGGGAAGTACTAAGCGTATCAGTGTTCATTAATTAACAGGCGACATTAACTCTCGTAATTACCTTTATCCAGATATTAAAACCCTATTGATATCTAACGTTCGCCCACTGATTTGTGTTCTACATATTTCTGCCATAAGAATGTAAAACTTAGATCAGTACCCCCCTGAGGTTACTAGAATTCCCGTGTTCTATAACATACGCGTGTCTCATTCTAGCTGTGAACTACTACTTGTGCACCAGACCTGCCAGTGATAAATCTAATTAGTGAAATTGAATCCATAAGTAACATTGAGGTCTTCCAGTATATACACTTGCGAACCAAACCAGTGATCAGAAGAGTATACCTGAACGTTGGAAGTGGGAGACTAGGCTCCATCCAGATCCACTAATGCTAGCGGTTCATGTCTATCATTTGTCTTGTACGAGTATTCCTATTTTCCTATGCTCCCTATTCATCTACTTAAATAAACGTGATCGTGTGTCTTGTTACCGTGTGTTTATTTTGTGTTCTCTATTCCTCATACCTTGTATTGTGCATGCAGCCTTATATACCCAGTCAGTTAGAGCCCACATTACCCAAGTTAATCCTGTAGAAAAACAGGGCATAACAAGTATATATCAACATCATACATATACGTAATTGCATGCATAAACAGACACTGAACGTATATAAATATAACACTGCACATTTAAAATCATACGCACACACTCACATATTTATTAATTCATACAAACTCACATATAACATTCATAGTTACACACGTATCCATTTACTGAATAAAATACATCACCACATACACACAACAGCTATAAAAGCAAATGACCGCAAAACCTTATACATTATTTGCGCTCACTAATAATAGTTAGATGATAACCCAAACCTTATACATTATTTGTGCTCACTAATAATAGTTAGATGATAACCCAAACCTTATACATTATTTGTGCTCACTAATAATAGTTAGATGATAACCCAAACCTTATACATTATCTGTGCTCACTAATAATAGTTAGATGATAACCCAAACCTTATACATTATTTGTGCTCACTAATAATAGTTAGATGATAACCCAAACCTTATACATTATTTGTGCTCACTAATAATAGTTAGATGATAACCCAAACCTTATACATTATTTGTGCTCACTAATAATAGTTAGATGATAACCCAAACCTTATACATTATTTGCGCTCACTAATAATAGTTAGATGATAACCCAAACCTTATACATTATTTGTGCTCACTAATAATAGTTAGATGATAACCCAAACCTTATACATTATTTGCGCTCACTAATAATAGTTAGATGATAACCCAAACCTTATACATTATTTGTGCTCACTAATAATAGTTAGATGATAACCCAAACCTTATACATTATTTGCGCTCACTAATAATAGTTAGATGATAACCCAAACCTTATACATTATTTCTATTCTATCATCACCTTTGTGGACACGTACTCTAAATACATCATCGCTTGCCCTGCCCGAGAACACACAGCTATGGCCGTAACAGAGGCATTATTACAACATGTGTTTCCATATTTTGGATTGCCTCAGGCAATCCACTCCGACAATGCCCCTGAATTTACCGGACAAATTTGGACACAGATCTCAGAAATATTCGGGTTCCACATTAGCCATTCTTCACCTTACTGGCCAAAAGGGAACTCCATATGCGAGCGTTCCCATCGAACCATCGCCAATCAAATCCGGACCCGCCTGCAACAGATGAACTCCTCGGACTGGACCAGCCAAGTTCGCATCATACAATGGGGAATAAACACCTGCCCCAGAGACAACGGAATCACCCCTCACAAGATGGTTTTTGGAAGCCCACCTCTCCTAATACCTCTACGTCACCTAGCTGCCCCTACTGAGCCCTCGCCAGGTCTAAACACCAACCTCGTCCATCTTAGAAACCGCCTACGTCAGCTCCAATTCACGCAAGATCTCCAGCCTGATGAAGTCCCCAAAAACAACCCTCACTGAGTAGGCGACCTGGTAATGGTAGCCATCTTGCCTGTACCCTCCAAACTGAAGCCACGGTACAAGGGTCCATTTGAGGTCCTCAAAATTCCTAACTGTTTCCAGGTCATAATTAACTATCACGGGGAATCTCGCACTTATAGGAATAGATTTGTCAGAAGGTTCCAACCTCTTAACAAAAATGTAACTTTAGTCGCTGAACCAGACCAGGATGTTAAATGTACTACCACTGTTTCAAATCTTCACCCTCAAACCTCCCTTCTTCCCAGACCTGACCCCCTCACCCATTCCGTATCTCCTCCTCAGCCTCCTTTCACACCCTCCCTCATTTCTCCTTTGCCTGCCTTTAACTCTCCTGTTCCTCAGCCTCCTGTCGCCCTCCCCACTCGCCTCACCCAGTTCACCCCTTCTCACCTCCCTAAACACCAACCTCCTCCACCTCCTCCTATCCTCTCTACCCAAACTCAAACCTCCCCCTCTTCTCCTTTACCTCCTGTCAGCCACCCCCCTCTTCTACCCCACTTCACCCCTTCCCGCATCCCTAAGCTCAAACCTCCGTCCTTTCCCTCTCTCCAAACTCAAACCTCTCCCTCTCTCTGCCCTCACTTCACCTCAGCAACCCCTTTCTGACCAGTCACCATTAACCAGCCATACCTCCTCTAGCCTTCCCCCATCTCCACCAAAACTCACCAACATACCCCCCGCTTTACCTATCACCCCCAGTCTTCGCCCTAAAACCCCTTTCTGTAATCCCTCACCTGTCCCTCCTGACTCTAAAAACCTACTTTCCTCTCCTAAATCTATTTCCCCTCCATCTCAACTTCCTAGGCGTAAAACCATACATAAATTTCGCCCAATGACACCATTAACCCCCTCTCCCCCCTTCCCCAGACTGCCTTCTCATACCCGCTGTGGGAGACCAGTCAAGCCACCCACCAAATGGGAACCAGCCCTTTCCCAGCCAGGAACAAGAAAAGGGCAAAACTCAGCTGCCCGGAGCCACGTCACCAAGCCGGTTCCAAGCTCCTCCCCCCAGCCTGGTACTTCAGCGTCCGCACCACCGAATGACAAGGGCCCAGCCAGGATCTCTGTCCTCACTCACCACCCACCTCCCACCACGACGACACCCTTCGCTGACCTCTCTCACCAATATGAGAATTGACCAGATAGCCCTAGTGCGGAAGGACTCCACCATCCTGATCAGATCACCTCACCAACTTCTCGACCAGCTGAGATACTACGACTCCTCTTCTCTCCTCACCCTCACCGGAGACCTGAGGGCCACACCGAACAACAGGGGGATTATCTACCACCACTTCCTCCAACACCTGACCCCCGTCTTCCAGGATGCTACCTCTAGACACTACCACCTTAAGTCCCGGGGTCGGGACTTTTCTCTGCCCGACGGTAGTGAGATGCGGTCTAGGAACGGTGTTACCGCATCTCCAGCTTGTCACAGCCATGCGACAGAGCCAACTAAGCCTTCGGACAGCCTTCCCCCTGCCATCCAGCACAACAACCCTGCCCCTGCCCGTATCGCCAAGATAACGGTGGAACGAGTGGGACACGTCCGTCCCGAGTGGACCACACCAGTCACCCACGGCAAGTCATTTTCTTTAACCACCAGAGCCAAAGAAAATGACCATCGCAGGGGTAACCATTACAAACCCCCATCAGCCAGCCCAGTAACTCCTCAACCTAGCTACACAACCACAGGTGGTACCAGGTTGTTACCTAAATTACCTTTCATATCCCCTATCAAAGAACCTAAAGCTCTTTCAGAACCAAAACCTCTCTTCCCCAGATTGCCTTTCATATCCCCTATCAAGGAACCTAAAGCTCTTGCATCCATTCAATCTAAACCATTGTCCCGGGTTAAAGTCACTCATAAACTAAAACTTGCCTATCCTTCCAGCCAACAATAAGTCTTAACCCCCAGAATAAGTCATCATCCATTGTAAGAAACTCATCCGATTCCTCTCCCACCAGGAAGCCATCACCCCATAATGTGTACAGATCTGCCCTGAGGAATCTTCCTCCAGCTACATCTACAAGGGCCAGCCAAAAGTCCAGGCGCACCACTCCCAGGACTACAAGGACCTAACCACCACGCGCGGACACCACCCCAGCGCCTTTGATCCTCTCAAGCCGGGCGCCTTAAGTCTGGGCAAGAATATTCACAAGTACTCAGCCAGTCTGGACATCAGTAACTAAGCTTGCCTTTGGTATCTTTTTATCTGGGTAAAAGCAGCCAGAATAGCTGGTGTTCACACTTGAAGCTGTGTGCAGTGATCGGAGACGACCAGGTCGGGTTCCCCCCTTCAGGAAGAGGACTAGCTTGTGCAACCCACTTTGGGCCCCACCTTCCTGGCCTTTGATGCTGTGCCTAGACCAAGTAAATAAGGATTCCTGTCTTGTTCCTTTCAAGGGATTATAAGGATAGTGCAGTACTTAGAGACGACCAGGTCGGGTTCTCCCCTTCAGGAAGAGGACTAGATTGTGCAACCCACTTTGGGCCCCACCTTCACTGGCCTCTATTTACTGTATTAGTCTTGTGGTTCCAGAGGAAAAGCAGCCAGAATTGCTGGTGTTCACACTTGAAGCTGTGTGCAGTGATCGGAGACGACCAGGTCGGGTTCCCCCCTTCAGGAAGAGGACTAGCTTGTGCAACCCACTTTGGGCCCCACCTTCCTGGCCTTCGATGCTGTGCCTAGACCAAGTAAATAAGGATTCCTGTCTTGTTCCTTTCAAGGGATTATAAGGATAGTGCAGTACTTAGAGACGACCAGGTCGGGTTCCCCCCTTCAGGAATAGGACTAGATTGTGCAACCCACTTTGGGCCCCACCTTCACTGGCCTCTATTTACTGTATTAGTCCTGTGGTTCCAGAGGAGATTGCAAGGGAGTAATTTAATTGTCCCAAACCTTAGACTAACCATAGTGTAACTGGATAGACTGCTTGCAACTCTATACAGACCATTATGCTAGTCGCCATAACCCCCCCACCAAACCCTGTAGCAGAACTCCGGCATACTCTTAGTAAGTCCCTGCTCACGCGGAGTGCAAGAGGAACCCGGGTGTCTCCCGTGGTAGGCACAGAGGAGCAAGGAGCTGTAAGGACGTAGGAGTGCAGCCTAATCCCGGACCAACATCCGGAAGTACCACGCCCCAGCCGCCCTCCTGGACCACTGGATTCTCCCTCGATCTACGGCACCTCTTCACTCCAGCTCTCCTTTACGTGCCTTATTACGGTTTATGGGTATAGAGTTGTCTCAGGGTAGTGGTTGAAGTTATCTTCAGGGGTTCTCACTAAATAACGTCTTGCGAGAGGGCTTTCCTTTCTCTACGTAAGTTGACGTTAATCTGCCCACTTGCCGGGACACATTAGACATAACTATCAGGGGATCCTTATATCCGCACATTCCCGGGTTATTGGTCTCCCATAGCCCGTCAGAGGGGGCGCGCCTGTATAAGACCCACAGCATATGACATACACACATATTTACACGTAACCTTGTTCCCTTGTATAACTTCTAGCCTCATTCACTTAACATTCTGTCAGGTTCTTAACTCGAATAGATCTCACTCTATCTCAGCTCCCGACGATTGTTGTATCAGCCTTCCGCATCTTGCTAGTTGCCCACACAAGTAGTTTTAGAATAAATAATCTCGCCAGGTGAGATCTAGCACACCTGTAGAATTCAGTTCATTTGTGAGCCTTTCAGAGCCCACCTTATTGTTGATGACCACTTGGTCATTGTTGCTTTAGAGTCAGTTAACGTCACTATTGCCGGGGACATCATAGTATGATCCAGACGACATCTGCCATTACTGCACTCTTGTTACCTTGCTGAGATCTTGCTTGAGATCTAGTTGAGTGGGAGGTAAGCCTCCACTATTTTGGATACTCTATAATTGTATCCGAGGAGTTATTGTTAAATTGAGTCCGGACCCATTGTTCGACTCTTGCCTTATAATTGCTAATCATATAATTATTTGTATGCTCTATTTACCATTGTTGCCATTTTGATGATCTCAGTGTTCCAGAATTAAATATATTGCTCCTCCATGAACCAGGTGTAAAGTGAATAAAACCCATGTTAACTTGTCGTCTGTGTACTTATTCTCCTGCCGTGTTGTCTCTTTATTAAAGTTAAAGGTATACTTCTCCAGTTAGAGAGTTAATCAGACCAGGTCGTGGCTTGATCATGCAATCTCTAGCTCTGACTTTCATGACTCTATCTCAGAAATGGCCATAAGATACGACATTACGGATGACGACCACATACCTATAGAATTAACAATCCAAATTAATAAAGCACCGGAAATAACAGAAACTAGCAATAGCATCAAGGCAAAAGTTCCATGGAATGTAATCTCAAATGAAGAGTGCCAAATGTACTGTGATAAAACCAAGGACTTATTAAATAGGGTGCAATATGATGGTAATGGTGTAGCACAATGCAGGGATCCAAAATGTAGTGATGCACAACACAGAAAGGACATTATTAGATTTTACAATAGTATAATAGATTCTTTATCAAAAGCGGGGGAAAGTATTTTTAATAGCCGTAAATATAAGTCCTCATTCAATAAGCCAGGTTGGCAAGACTATGTGGCTGACCTGTATCAGGCCTCCAGAGATGCTAGGTCTCATTGGCTTGAAGTAGGTCAGCCTAGACAGGGGCCTATATTTGAACTTCACAAAAGAGCAAAGGCTAGGACCAAATATGCCATTAGATTTATTAAGCAAAATGAAAACCAATTAAGGAAGGAAGCCCTTGCAAAGAGTCTGGCAGAAAAGGATACTAACTGTTTTTGGAAGGACATCAGATCCATGCAAAATTGTAACACACCATTACCTGTCAGTGTTGAGGGGGTTACGGGTGAAGAGAACATTGCTGACTTATGGAAAACTCATTTTAAGGAACTACTTAACAGTGTAAACCAAAGGTCTACTAATGGTGCAATTCAATATGTGAAAGATAGTAATTATGAAGACATTAAAGTGACTGAAAGTGATCTTGAGAATGCCATAAGAAAACTTAACCTAAATAAAGCTTGTGGGCTGGATGGTATATATGCAGAACATCTTAAATATGCAGATAAGTTGTTAATAGATAAACTTAGTTCTTGCATCACCAGTCTATTTACGCATGGTGTCCTGCCGGAGTCTATGATATCCGTAATACTTGTTCCTGTCATTAAAGATAAATCATGTAAAATTACAGCAAAAGACAACTACCGCCCAGTAGCACTTGCTAGTGTGGTGAGTAAGGTAGTTGAAATGATAATGCTAGAAAGAATGTCTGCATATATTGTCACCAGCAGCAATCAGTTTGGCTTTAAGAAAAATCACGGCACAGACCAATGCATATATGTGCTGAAAGAAGTGATTGATACATACAACAAACTAAATAGCTCAATTTGCTCTTGTTTTCTTGATGCAAGTAAGGCTTTTGATAGGGTGTGTCACAAAACCTTATTTGAAAAATTAGTTAACAGGGGAGTGCCTAGCTATATTGTTAGGATACTTATTTTCTGGTATGCTAATCAAAAAATGTGTGTAAGATGGGGCAACATCCTGTCAGGCTCTTTCGCCGTAACCAATGGTGTTAGGCAGGGGGGATATTGTCTCCGTATCTTTTCAACGTCTACATGGATGATCTTAGTCTGGAGCTGAACAAGACTCGCACTGGGTGCTGTATTGGCAGCACCATTGTAAATCATCTCATGTATGCTGATGACCTAGCCTTAATCGCGCCCTCTGGAGCAGGACTGGATAAATTATTAAGAGTATGTGAAAAATTTGGAATCGAACATTCAGTCAAATTTAATCCTATAAAGAGCAATATCATAATATTTAAATCTAACCTTCTATTGAAATCAAAGCTACCTAAATTCCATTTGTATGAAGAAATTATAGAAGAAGTAAGTAAAGTAAAGTATCTAGGACACTATATTTCATGTGATCGCTCAGATGATGAGGATATGGGTCGTCAGCGAAGGCAACTTTACATGCAGGGAAATTCAATATTAAGAAAATTTCATATGTGCACATGGGATACAAAAATAACATTGTTCAACTCCTACTGCTCACCAATGTATACAGCACAACTATGGTGGAACTATAAGAAAATGACAGTGAATAGACTAAGTATCTCATATCACAATATCATGAAAATGTTTCTGGGGCTCTCAAAATATGAGAGTACAAGTACGCTATGTGCCTATATGAACTTACACTGTTACAAATCACTCATTAGAAAGCTAACATATAAATTCATTCAGCGCCTTAACACTTCTGAGAACAGGATCATTAAAATGCTACAAACTCCAAGCATAGTGTACACCTCCAGGATCCAGGCACACTGGAGGAAGTTGCTCTATATTTAACCTTAAGTAATGATTTCAGGTCTGCTACTCTACAGAATTAGCATACCGGTACTGATCCTCATAGTGCAGTACAGTACCGATATTCCTATACTGTACTGTAGCAACATACTGTACCGGAAGCTAAATGATGTGAGGCATGGTACTGTACACAATTAGGACAGTGGTTTTGGTAACACAGTAGTTTGATGACCACTGTTTTTGGTTGAGGCAGTGCTGTGAACTACATGATAGCAAGCTGGGTATTATTTAATTTCTTTTTATTTTATGTAGCCTATGTACAGTAGCTTATATATATTTATATATATTTATGTTACTGTAAGGTATATATGGACCCCAGTATGGTCCCCTCTGTACTGTGTGAGTCTGAAATAAAGTATTATTATTATTATTATTATAATCATTGCACTCAGAATATCTCGCGTTCCAATTTGGACCGGGCATAACAGAGAGTAAGATCGGAGCTCCATAAATCCTCTTTCAGGTATGGTGTAAAAACCTATTTGTTATGACGGGTTATAATATTTACAACTCGTGAGGTAGTCTCTACAAAAATCCAATTATGGACTTATAGACCTGATAATAGCCCGACAGGGTCACACCTAACACTGTCTTATTAACACAAAATAGGTATTCAATCAGGAACATGCAGAACCCAATGACAACACAGATGAACATGTAAATGGTATATTAACCTCTGAAGTGCGCATGGGAGTAATTAGACACCTCTCCCTGTGCGCATGTATTTGAGGTGTTTCCGTCACTAAAATATTCATTGTACCATTAATTGCATTAATACTTATCCATATGTGCCTATTATGGGTTGATTATAAAGGTATTAACCTGAAACAACAATAAAACGAGTAAAAACAGCGTTTGGATGGTCAAAATCGGAGATATAGCCCGCGAGTTGTATAATGTATGGGTGAGGCAAGCTGCTTTCCCGCCAATTTCCTCCAAGGCCACTGAGACACAGTCGATCGATACTCTCTCTCTCTCTCTCTCTTGCATTCGCTTGCTATCATTGATGACCACACCCTGCAACCGGATTTCTAATGTTAGCACGAAAATATACCTCAGAATAAGGGAATAACAGGGAAAATAGGTGATAACTGAAGGAGAGGAGGAAAGTGGGGAAGGAGGGGAGGTAGAGGACTGAGATTTTGCATGGCCCAGGGGCCAAAAAAAAAATAAAAAAATAAAAAAATAAAAATAAAATAAATAAAAAAAATTGATGTTAAAAGTTGATTTTTTTTTTCTCTGACTCTTAAGAGTCTCCCCGCAGTCCGCCGGGGGAACTCTTAAGAGTCTCCCCGCAGTTCCCGGGTTAAAATGTAAAACTTGCAAACTAAACAAACCAAAATTGGGACAAGGACAATATAAAGTCAAATTAAATTATAAAAATCGCTATGTGGAAACAACGCTTACTAAAATGAAAATTATTAAATAAAAGAACACAATTTAATCCACCACATAGGGTGTACATTACTACATGAGCAAGTTAATCTGTTTCCCAAGCAAACTAATCGCACATATAACAACGCACTATCGTCACGTTAAAGGAATTAGTCAAGTTTGGGAAGTCCAGGACGTTCTGGTAAATTTTTACTAAACTCTGCATGAATAAAGAAACTACATGTTAAATGTCAAAATATTATTTAAAATCAAATTTGCAACATGACAAGACATTAACAATAGTACAAAATACAAATATTGATAAGATATCTATACTATTACAAAATAATATATAAAATACAGTACAGCACTCACTAACGATAGTGCTATCGGGTAGGTACCTGTAAGCATAGCATGCCTCAAGTGACCCCTATCAATAACTACCCTACAAATAACCTACATTTATCGCACAAATAAACTAAGGAAATCGCAAAAGCAAGCAATTGATACTATCGACAATGAATACATATAATATAAAGACAAATAATTGCAAAATATGAAGTAACAACAGATTTAAACAAAGAGTACTCTTTTAAGAAGAACAATCAATTTAAAAAATCATCAATATTAATATTAATAATAGAAAAAGAAAAAGATAAACAATAAATACAGACAAAAAACAATAAATACAGACAAAAAGTAAGCAGAGGTTATACAAGAAACTTAAAGTTAAAAATGTTTGATTAAAATTATTGATGTCAAATTTTAGAATACAGTCACAATAATTGACCCTAAAAAGATTAAATTTATGGAACAATTTACTTGCCTCAAAACCTCTGTTTACTAAGAGTCTGTATAGTAACCTAGCACTAGCCCAAAAGTCATCTACTTTAGTGCAAATTTTACAAAATTTTATTAACTGGGAATAAAAACAATTATAAGTTAGACAGAGGGGGAGAGGTAGACCGAATATGAGGTGGAAGGATGGAGTGAGGAACTACATGAACGAAGGCGGTGCTGGTTGGGGGGAGGGGCGTCGACTGACTGGGGACAGAGGTGCATGGGGGCGGTTCGTTCGTGGCCACCCCTTCGGGGATCACGGCGTCAGGCAATAGATAGATAGATAGATAAGTTATTTTACTATCGATATTACTACTAGGGAAAGGAAAGTTTATTACGTTAAAATTAAAATCATCAACTTTGTGATATACTTTAAGTATGCACTGTTCAAATCTCTATATTTATATCAAGAAAATTTTCAACTTTATAATTTACGTTACATTGTGTGAGGGGAATAGAATTAGGGTAAATAAGTTTAGCAACTTGATTAAAATTTAACAAATTGCAAACGAGAATATCATCAATATATCTACTATTATTACTTAACAATTTAGCAAGTGCTAATTTTTCTGGGATTTTATTTTTCTTGCTACTGTCAACTAAGTCTTTTATATATTTAAATTCTAAAGCAAGCAAGAATAAGTCTGAAATTAAAGGGCTAGCATTTCCTCCCATAGGAATTTCTAATATTTGTTTGAAAATGTAAGGCCCGAATCTAACATAAGTATTGAAAAGGAGGAATTTAAGGGCATCTTTAAGTTTAGTTCTATCAAAATATACAGAACTAGTGGGAGTAGCGCTAAGTGATGCATTATTAAAATATGTATAAACATTTATGAAATAATTACCATTCCTAACGAACCTGTCAAAGTGCAAATCTATAATAAAGCAAAGCTCTGAATATACTAAATCTAAAGGCAAATTGGTATACAAAGTTGAAAAGTCGAAGCTATGTAGCGAGGTAACTTTCGGCATGGTATTTATTTTATCAATAACTTCTAACGAATAGTCAACACTCCAATAATAGTTAATGCCAGTTCTTCTCATGATGGTATTACAATATCTTTTATGAGTACTTTTAATGTATTTTAAGCAATTTACGACTTGTTCTGATAGAGTTTTAGTGGTAGCAAATTTTGCTCCGGCAATAAAGCGATATTTATAAGGTCTTTTATGAAATTTAGGTAACATGTATAATTTTGCAATGCACTTGTTCTTATCAGAGAGTTTAATATAAAATGTTATATTTTTCTTGGTATGTTCATCGATTAAGTTATCAATATTCAGATTATTTTGAATTTCATAAACAGAATTACCGCAAATATTTTTACGTAATATGTTACCTTTAATGCCTAATTATTTTTTCATGTTTTCAAGATAAAATGTCTTACATGTGAAGCTATAATTATTACTGGCTTTATCTACTGTAGTGATTACAAAATGTTTATGTAAATTTATTAAATCAGCTTTAAGCTTATTATAATTATAGTCTATAAAATCTGAAAGATTAAATTCATTTTTAAGCGAGAAATTTGTATTTCTAATTAACTTAATTAATAATTTAGACCATGATTCTAGTTCTCTCGCATCGCAGCACACAATTTTTAACAATTTATCTTTTAATTTATTGACTGAAAAAACAATATCTTTTAAAATTATGTCCCATGTTACTTTATTATTCCCTATTCTAAATTTAAACCCTTTACGACATAGCTCCGCTAATTTGTTGTTTGCAAAATGTTTAACTAGTTCTACATCACCTGTTAATATGTGACATATCGGACTATAAATGAACTTTGCTAGTGCATCACGTCTGCTAGCTGGCATATCCATGACTCTTTCACACACGCATTTATTATTATTGAAAATATCATTATCTGAAGATTTCCTAAAACTTTATTATAATTACAAATAATAGACCCAACAGGTCGTTCATATGAATACACTATTAATGGTTTGAAATCTTTACAACCATCTGGTAACATGGACTTAACTTTCTTTGAATTAATAAGACTGTTAACATTAATTTTGTCTAAAATTTTAGAGGAATAATTTAAAGTGGACATGACTTTATCTTTAATACGGTTATCTTTGGATTTCTTAGAATTAGCTCTAATATATCCCATAAAAGCAAAGACTATATTCTTAAATTTATTTGTGAAATTATGTTTATTGTTTAGAATATTTTCTATAAAAGGAGCAAAACTTTTCTTTTGTAGGCCTTTCAATGAATTTTTTATTTTTTTAATTCAGAAATTTCGATATAATGAATATAAATTATTAACAATAATTTCAATATCAGACCTGTTTTCCTTTTTATTAAATGAATTTAGTCTTCTATTACCGTGTCTACCAGGTCTTCTGTTTAAAACAGGGAAGTTAAAATATGGGTTATTAAAATAGTTTTTTAATACATCTTTATACAAAATGTTGCCTACATTTTGTATTTGATTGTTAAGTCCAAATGGATAGATGGTCATTAATTTTCCAATCCAATAATTTTCTCTATCTAAAACATTTTGATTACTTTGAACAATTTCTATAATTTTGTATTTACAATCACATTTAGTACAATCTGTGTTAAAATGCTTATATAGAAGAATCTTGGAGTCGATGCCGTTCTTAATTCCTGATCTATGCCCGTAGGCTCTTTCTCTTAAACATTGCTCCGTCTTTCCAACATATTGTATACCACATTTATCACAGGTTATTAAATAGATAACATTCTTTACTTTACATGGAGATATTACATTAACAGAAGAATTTAAAAACAAAAAATTTGTATTGGTAATGTAACTTTTAAAAAAAAATTGATGTTCAAAATCAAATTCATTCACACAGAGTTTACATTTACAGTTATCATCGAAAAGACGCCGGTTATTTTCATTTTTATTGTTCATTTTAAGTTTTTGTTAATTTTGTCGGGTGCGAGGGTACAGATAATTTTTCTAACGCATAGTCCGTATATTAATTCAGATAACGTCCTCAGATCGTCTCAACATAATCATTTATTTTTCTGACTCGCGAATATAGATTCGTAGTTAGGGATGACTTCTGATCCAAAATACTAATGGAGATACACACACAGAATAAATAGTATATTATGTGGTGCGTATTCAATAGAGACAAATGTGGTTAAGAATCTCAGTTAATCAAAAGGCAACAAAAGTAAAACATGAACATAATAATAATAACCATCAATAATAACAATCGAAATGAGTCGAGTGTCTTAGGTGACTGAAATACAAAATAAAGAACCAATTAAAATCTCAATGGGAGACACGGGGGAGTTGAGAATGTAAACAATTGCCCAAATTTGGCTAGGTGCGTCACACGGCTGAGGATCGAATTTCCGGGCGGTCGCGGCGCACTCAAGTGGCCCCCCTACTAAAACAAAGGGGGAGGGGTCATAGAGGGGGACTGAAGAGGTGAGAAGTAATTTCAAAGATTATGCAACTAGGAGAGTAGTATTACTTCTATCTCTCCCGAAATAGTGGTAAATTGAGTTTGAATTTAAAGTACACAAAATTAGTATGGAACAATAATTAATGTAATTTCTAATGAATATCTAACATTCACGTCAACGATCGCATGTAAGAAATCACGTAATGAGCCGAGGAATTCAGATGTAAAAAGGGGTGAATGAATGAATGAAAGAATTAAAGAACAACTCTAAAACTTACACAAGGGAACAGAAGCTAAGTCACTAAATGGAATTAGTCAACAAATGCTCTGGGAACGCTGAGGGTTACTAGCGTTAAAAACTAATTAAAAGATATTAATTATCCAACGAAAAAAGGCGCATACGACAAAGTTATGCTAAAGAAATACTCTGAACCGGTATTCCTCAAGGTCTGAATTAATTAACAGAGTCTTGCGAATAAGCATACACTAAAATAAAACGGTGTATGGTGAATGATGTGAGCTTAAGTAATAGAAACTATCGGTGTAGGAATTCCTTGACACGAAGAATCAGAATTACTTACATCAGTAATCAAATGAACGTCAATATGAGATTCACAAAAGAAATGCACAGGCGATTATATAATCGAACGTAAATAAGCTAACGGGGGGGGGAAGGGGACGTAATCTACTAGAACAACGTTGAGGACTATGGATTAATTATGTGCGAGTAAATTCGTTATACAAATGGTTGAAGGTTCTGGTTATAATAAAATAGGAAGGGAAATCAGTTCACGAAATACACGTCGACCTCAACTCACAAAATAACAGGACAGAATACATATATATAGAAAGATCTGCGAACGTGTGGCAAAAGGAAAATACTGAACACAACTATATAATGTCGGCGTAAGGCGTTTGGTCTAGATTTAAGTCACTATCACCGGTTTAAAGCTTAACACAGTTTCTTTTAACACAAGAAGGTAAGTTTCGAAATACTTAACACTGGTATGAAATAAAAGATCTCGGCCACAGATCTCTGAGGTATTAGGCATACACGATTCACATATCTTAATTTACCTTGACAACAATAACACAACGAAAGACACACAGCACTTAGGAAATATTTAGAGGGCTGGTTTGAAGTATAAATCCCAGGGACTGCACTTCAGGGGCAGGGCCGGCTGGGAGTACAAATCCTAGGGTGGCACTTCAGGGACAGGGCCAGTTTGAAGTATAAATCCTAGGGTGGCCTTTCAGGGGCAGGGCACTTTCTGGGGGGGGGGGGGGGGGGCTGGATGGAAAGCTACACGGTTCAGTACTCAGTCCCTTAGATAGGGAGGTGAGCAGTTGGGTTGTGTATTTTTGCATACCTTCCTCAGGTTTTCCTGAGGTCCTATTCTAAATTATTCTTGATTCAGGGGTCAATGAACTCGGGGTTATAGGGGTATTGAGAAAAGAGGAAATGGTTGTTGTGAGGTAATTACTTATCGTAGGTATACCTAACAGTGGTTTGCATGCATATATAATATTATGTGTTAGGTAGTTCAATAATTACTTATAACTTAGCTACTTAATCTACTAAGGAAGAAATGGGATGTATATGGATTTGTCTGTGAGTTATCTTCCTACACAAACCTGGACATAGCTTACTGAATATTTGATCTTGGTCGAGGGTTATTGGATCTCCTAATCCGCCATAAGGTGTCCTCTCGTTCTATCCATTTCTGTCGGTCGATTTCAGGCCGTTGATATTCTATTTGCATAACTACTTCTTCTGTGTCTCCTGTACTTTGGGAGCTGAGGACATGTATGCAGCTCATGCTTGAACCGGACGCTAACGAGGGGGGAGGGGCCTCCCATACCCGGATCACCATAGAAAACGGTTTACCAGGGGTCGCTTGGTTAATTTCCCAGGGATCATTAAACCAGGTTATGTCTGGTTTTAATAGTTGTTCTTGGTAGAGGTGAATTATCCCTCTCTGGTCCGTCCTCCTGTGCTCTCTTGCCTACGTCCATTGGTATCGATAATCTTCGGGCTGTTGGTGTTTTATCTGCATGAATAGCTCCTCATTATAGGCCAAATCTGGGTCTTGAGGACCTGCTGTGCTGTGGTTGTTTGATGGGAGAGGGGCAGAGCAGGCTGTTGATTGTAGAGGGGCTTTTCCCATTCTTGAGGCTGGTGGTTGTTGGTGTGGAACACGGGGAAGCAGGGCTTGTCCTGGTATCTGTCTAGGGGCTAGAGCATGGGACAATTGGGGTGTCTCTGCTATTTTTGTTGTCTTGACTGTGGGGTCTTGGAGTTGCAGACTGGCTATCTTGTAAACGTTCTTCAGGCCCGTCATCTCACTATTCCTACACTCACACAGCCCAAGACATTTTCCTAATCATCAACGAGGAAAATGGAATCCACCTGGGACAAAGCAAGATGTTGCAGGTGTTTCAACAAGTGTATTGGACCACCAGCCCTTCCACCGTAGCGAAGAGAGTCACTGAAGCCTGCAGTCCCTGCGGCATGGGCAAGGACAGGACCTGAACCCCAGGACCAGCAGGCAAATTAACCGCCATGAAGCCATAGCAGATCGTGTCCTTGGACGTGATGTGCCCCTTTCCCCCCAAACAGGGCAAGAGATTCGTCGTGACTTTTGTTGACGTTTACTCCCGCTTCGTGGTCGCCTGTCCTGTGAAAGAACACAGCGCCTCTATAGTAGCAGACGTCCTCGCCAGCGATCGTATATGCCAACTTCGGACTCCCGCTGTACTACTCTCCGACAACGCCCCGGAATTCTCTGGCCAAGTTTGGGAACAGTTTTCACAACTCTGTGGCATCAAGGTGTCACACTCGTCCCCCTACTGGCCACAAGGGAACTCGGTTTGCGAGAGGAGCCACAAAACCATAAATAACCAGATCCGGACACGCCTCATCGCCCTACAAACCCAGGACTGGCCGGCTCAACTCAAAATGATACAGTAGGGGATGAACACTTACCTCCGAGAAGACGGCATCACCCCCCATGAAAGGTTGTATGGCGTAGCACCCCTGCTGCTACCCTTCAGGAAATTGGCCAAAACACCAACATCCTCCACTATCTCCACCGACCCTCTACAACACCTCAAAAATGTCATCCACACTGCCCAAGTTTGCCAGGACGTAGCTCAGGACGTCACAAACCCCCAGAGCCCTTACGCCGTGGACGACCAAGTAATGGTGGCCAAACAACCCATCTCCAAGAAGCTGGATCCCAGGTAGGCTTACATCGGACCTTACGAAGTCACCAAGGACCCCAACCCATATCAGATTATCGTGAATTATCACATCGAATCCTGGGTTTACAGGAATCGTTACATGAAAATATACAGTCCTCTGATTATGGACGGGGACAAGGTCACGCCCCCTGAAACGCCTACCACAAACACCACACGCCAGCTCGATTTACCTCGACAACGCCCTTGCCGTGAGTTCCATATTTCCCCACATTCTCCCTCATCATCTCAGCCTTCTAGACCCCTCCTTCCCCACCTATATCACCCTCAGTTTCACCTCCTTCACCTCAATCTCCTTCCATTCAACCTCATCAACGCCCTTCCACTCACTCTCTTCCTCGACGTCTTCCGCATTCTTCAGCTCCCACTCGCCATAAATATTCTTTTCGCCCTCGCTCCCAACTCACCCGTCGAGCCCTAAGCCGACGCCCTTCGAACACCCCATCCCCTAGATTAAAACCGCCCTCTACCTTTCTCTACCCGCAGACCCCCTCCCCTCATCTACCTAATCATATCCTCGCCACCCACTTCGTCAGTACCTCTACGCTCACCTCCTCACAGCTCACAATCCTCACCTACTACCCCTTCTCCCACCCGCAGTCCAATTCATGTATTCCACGCACCTTCTTCGTCCGCACCCTCTACCTCTTCCCCGCCCTTTGCTATCCTGTCGTCTCGCCCCTACCCATCCAGTATGTCTCCTAACTCGCAGAAATCTTCCGTCTCTGATCCCATCATCCTCTCACCTTCTCTCTCTTCTCGGGTGGGGGGCACCCCGCATTCCCAACCCTAGGCCTACAACCCGCAACCCCCCATCCTACCCTCCCCTCCCCCGCCTCGCATGCCTACCTCACCGTTATCACCTGCCTCCTCTTTTCACCCCTCACCTGTTCGCACAAGATCAGGCCATCTTTAAAAACCCTCCACTCGTTTTTCCCCAACTTCTACACCATCTTCAAGCTCTCCATCTTCTCCTCTACTTGCTCATACTTTAACACCTTATTGGCGGCCTAGGTGGTCTATTTGACCGTACCGCACAGCGTTTTTTTTTTAACCCTAAATAGGGTTGTTTACGTGATCATTTTCATGCCTAAATAACACCCAGAGTGTAAAACAAGTATCTATTCCTGAAAGGGCATAAACAGAGCTTTCCAATGACACCTGAACCATCCTTGTACGACCACTGGTTCTCTTGCAACGATCGTGCAACACGAGTGCAAAAACCCTGAAATAAGGTAATTTCCTTACATAATTCCCTGTGTAGCGAGTGAGAAAGGGGGGAGGAAAGTAGAATACAGTTCAGTAGGTCCACGGTGGTCATGCGGAGCGGTCCTAAGGTTACTACGCTCGTCCCACCGCTCAGCTCTCTCTCGCAGCAACATTACGTGCTGAAAATGGCGTCAACAGATGTCGTGCACCGCCACATAGTCCAAATTTATTTCACTCGACATAGGTCGTGAGCCGCCAGTTAACCCGGGAACTGCGGGAAGACTCTTAAGAGTTCCCCCGGCGGACTGCGGGAAGACTCTTAAGAGTAAGGGAGAAAAAAAATCAATTTTTTTTTTTTTTTTTTTTTATTGCCCCTGGGCCATGCCAAATATCACTCCTCCACCTCCCCCACTGTCCTCACCTCCTTCAGTTATTACCTATTTTCCCTGTTATTCCCTTATTCTGTGGTATATTTTCGTGCTAACATTAGCGAGTTGCAAGCAGGGCATTGTCATCACTGTTAGCAAGCGAGTGCAAGAGAGAGAGAGAGAGTATCGATCGACAGTCTCTCTCCAGACGTGGAGAAAAGTGGTGGGAAGGGAGGTTGCCTCAGCCATACATTATGTAACTCCCGGCCTGTATCGCCGATTTTGACCATCCAAACGCTGTTTCCACTTGTTTTATTGTTGTAACAGGTTAATACCTTTATAATCAACCTATAATAGGTGCATATGGATAAGTATTAATGCTATTTATGGTAAAATAACGATGTTAGTGATGGGAACAGCTCAAATACGTCAGCACAGGAGTGTGGTGTCTCATACCCCCCATGCGCACTTCAGAGGTTAAGGGTTAAAAACATATCCTGCACTCCTACGAGCACCAGCACTCAGAATAGCAAGTGCAACTAACACAACTCTCCATTCCCCAACCATCACCACCTGTCAGATCAACTAACTAGTGAGGTCAAACGCTACCTTTGCGTCATCATCCAACCATAAAACAGGACATGTCAAAGCGACAAACATCACTTCCTGTTTAACCACCACCAGCACAACACCTCCTCGAGACGCCCCACCAATCTTCTGCAACATGACGTCTCTCATAAAGGCTCCACTATCTGCCTCCAACTCCAGCAACAACCCTAGACTTCCCTACATCAAGAAGCTGAAATGGGGAGAGAACACCGGCTCACTGTTCACCATCAGGTTTCAGGACGAGCTCGAAACTAGCCTGTAGTATTCCCACATCACCTCTTACCTCACCGTGTACGCCAACACCTCTCGATCTGCAGACGCCCGCTCCCAAGCTTGGTGGGTGTATCTGGAAGGGTGCCACATGTTTACCCGCCAGGGGGACGTCTGGTGCTTCGCAATCCAGCCACGAGGTCATGGCTATACTATCCCGGAGAGGAGAGTGAGATGGGGGATAAAAGCGCAATAGGAGATGGAAGCACCAGAATCAAAACAACTCCTGTCACCACGCCGCCAAGGCAAGAGGACATAAGAGCCTCCTCACCACGTCAGGCCTGGGTCGCCACCATCACCTCGCCACTTCCCCCTGACCCCAGGAAAGGACATAACTGTGAGGTTAACAACCAACACCACCAGGGAAACCAGAGAAGTCCACTACCAACGAGCCGGCTGAAATTGTTTACTTATTACTTATTCCTTATTCCTTTTTCGGCAAAATCTAAAAAGTTTCTTCTATCACTGCTATATCTTTCGAGCGGCCATTACCAATCCTACACCATTGGAAAGCCAATAAAATTTGCTTTCAAATGACACCTAATAATCCATCCTAATCAGGGAATATCATACCGTAAATCACCCTAATCCTTTAAGATGACAGTTTTTGTTACGAAAATCTATAATCTTTCATCTATACCTGCTATATCTTTCAAGCGGCCATTACCAATCCTACACCATTGGAAAGCCAATGGAATGTGCTTTCAAATGACACCTAATAATCCATCCTAATCAGGGGATCTCATACCTTAAATTGCCCCTAATCCTTTAAGATGACACTCTTTGTAACCAAAATCTATAATCTTTCATCTATACCTGCTATATCTTTCGAGCGGCCATTACCAATCCTACACCATTGGAAAGCAAATGGAATGTACTTTCAAATGACACTTCATAATCCATCCTAATCAGGGGATCTCATACCGTAACACGCCCCTAATAATTTAAGATGACAGTTTTTGTAACGAAAATCTATAATCTTTCATCTATACCTGCTATATCTTTCGAGCGGCCATTACCAATCCAACACCATTGGAAAGCTAATAAAATGAGCTTTCAAATTACACCTAATAATCCATCCTAATCAGGGGATATCATACCGTAAATCGCCCCTAATCCTTTAAGATGACACTTTTTGTAACCAAAATCCATAATCTTTCATCTATACCTGCTATATCTTTCGAGCGGCCATTACCAATCCTACACCATTGGAAAGCCAATGGATTGTGCTTTCAAATGACACCTAATAATCCATCCTAATCAGGGGATCTCATACCTTAAATTGCCCCTAATCCTTTAAGATGACACTTTTTGTAACCAAAATCTATAATCTTTCATCTATACCTGCTATATCTTTCGAGCGGCCATTACCAATCCTACACCATTGGAAAGCAAATGGAATGTACTTTCAAATGACACTTCATAATCCATCCTAATCAGGGGATCTTATACCGTAACACGCCCCTAATCATTTAAGATGACAGTTTTTGTAACGAAAATCTATAATCTTTCATCTATACCTGCTATATCTTTCGAGCGGCCATTACCAATCCAACACCTTTTGAAAGCTAATAAAATGAGCTTTCAAATTACACCTAATAATCCATCCTAATCAGGGGATATCATACCGTAAATCGCCCCTAATCCTTTAAGATGACACTTTTTGTAACCAAAATCTATAATCTTTCATCTATACCTGCTATATCTTTCGAGCGGCCATTACCAATCCTACACCATTGGAAAGCCAATGGAATGTGCTTTCAAATGACCCCAAATAATCCATCCTAATCAGGGGATCTCATACTGTAAATCGCCCCTAATCCTTTAAGATGACACTTTTTGTAACGAAAATCTATAATCTTTCATCTATAACTGCTATATCTTTCGAGCGGCCATTACCAAACCTACACCATTGGAAAGCCAATGGAATGTACTTTCAAATGACACCTAATAATCCATCCTAATCAGGGGATCTCATTCCGTAAATCGCCCCTAATCCTTTAAGATGACAGTTTTTGTAACGAAAATCTATAATCTTTCATCTATACTATAACCTACTATATCTTTCGAGCGGCCATTACCAATCCTACACCATTGGAAAGCCAATGGATGTGCTTTCAAATGACACCTAATAATCCATCCTAATCAGGGGATCTCATACCGTAAATCGACCCTAACCCTTTAAGATGACACTTTTTGTAACCAAAATCTATAATCTTTCATCTATACCTGCTATATCTTTCGAGCGGCCATTACCAATCATACACCATTGGAAAGCCAATGGAATGTGCTTTCAAATGACACCTAATAATCCATCCTAATCAGGGGATCTCATACCGTAAATCGCCCCTAATCCTTTAAGATGACACTTTTTGTAACCAAAATCTATAATATTTGTTCTATCACTGCTATATCTTTCGAGCAGCCATTACCAATCCTACACCATTGGAAAGCCAATAGAATGTGCTTTCAAATGACACCCAACAATCCCTCCTAATCAGGGGATCTCATACCGTAAAACGCCCCTAATCATTTAATATGACAGTTTTGTAACGAAAATCTATAATCTTTCATCTATACCTGCTATATCTTTCGAGCGCCCATTACCAATCCTACACCATTGGAAAGCCAATAGAATGTGCTTTCAAATGACACCCAACAATCCCTCCTAATCAGGGGATCTCATACCGTTAAAACGCCCCTAATCAATTTAAGATGACAGTTTTTGCAACGAAAATCAATAATCTTTCATCTATACCTGCTATATCTTAAAAGCGACCATTACCAATTCAATACCAACAACAAAACCTTGCAATAACCTATCTAAGGACCCTAATTTATTGATCCTTAATGGTGGATTAACCTAGGAATGAGCTTTTTAGTTTTTTCAATCCTGCAGTAGGCTATTTGGCTTTCATATTTATTACTTATTCGACATAATTAGGATATTTCGTTCATAGCATCTATAGCTTATCAGCGGCCATTACCAATCCTACACCATTGGAAAGCCAATAGGAATGTGCTTTCAAATGACACCCAACAATCCCTCCTAATCAGGGGATCTCATACCATAAAACGCCCCTAATCCTTTAAGATGACAGTTGTTGTAACGAAAATCTATAATCTTTCATCTATACCTGCTATATCTTTCGAGCGGCTATTACCAATCCTACACACCATTGGAAAGCCAATAAAATGAGCTTTCAAATGAAACCTAATAATCCATCCTAATCAGGTGATATCATACCGTAAATCGCCCCTAATCCCTTTAAGATGACAGTTTTGTAACGAAAATCTATAATCTTTATCTATACCTGCCTATATCTTTCGAGCGGCCATTCCCAATCCTACACCATTGGAAAGACAATAGAATGTGCCTTCAAATGACACCCAACAATCCCTCCTAATCAGGGGATATCATACCGTAAATCGCCCCTAATCCTTTTAGATGACAGTTTTTGTAACGAAAATCTATAATCTTTCTTCTATGTCTGCTATATCTATCGAGCGGCCATTACCAATCCTACACCATTGGAAATCCAATGGAATGTGCTTTCAAATGACACCTAATAATCCATCCTAATCAGGGGATACCATACCGTAAATCGCCCCTAATCCTTTAAGATGACACTTTTTGCAACCAAAATCTATAATCTTTCATCTATACCTGCTATATCTTTCGAGCGGCCATTACCAATCCTACACCATTGGAAAGCCAATGGAATGTGCTTTCAAATGACCCCAAATAATCCATCCTAATCAGGGGATCTCATACCGTAAATCGCCCCTAATCCTTTAAGATGACACTTTTTGTAACGAAAATCTATAATCTTTCATCTATAACTGCTATATCTTTCGAGCGGCCATTACCAAACCTACACCATTGGAAAGCCAATGGAATGTACTTTCAAATGACACCTAATAATCCATCCTAATCAGGGGATCTCATTCCGTAAATCGCCCCTAATCCTTTAAGATGACAGTTTTTGTAACGAAAATCTATAATCTTTCATCTATACCTACTATATCTTTCGAGCGGCCATTACCAATCCTACACCATTGGAAAGCCAATGGATGTGCTTTCAAATGACACCTAATAATCCATCCTAATCAGGGGATCTCATACCGTAAATCGACCCTAACCCTTTAAGATGACACTTTTTGTAACCAAAATCTATAATCTTTCATCTATACCTGCTATATCTTTCGAGCGGCCATTACCAATCATACACCATTGGAAAGCCAATGGAATGTGCTTTCAAATGACACCTAATAATCCATCCTAATCAGGGGATCTCATACCGTAAATCTCCCCTAATCCTTTAAGATGACACTTTTTGTAACCAAAATCTATAATATTTTTTCTATCACTGCTATATCTTTCGAGCAGCCATTACCAATCCTACACCATTGGAAAGCCAATAGAATGTGCTTTCAAATGACACCCAACAATCCCTCCTAATCAGGGGATCTCATGCCGTAAAACGCCCCTAATCATTTAATATGACAGTTTTGTAACGAAAATCTATAATCTTTCATCTATACCTGCTATATCTTTCGAGCGCCCATTACCAATCCTACACCATTGGAAAGCCAATAGAATGTGCTTTCAAATGACACCCAACAATCCCTCCTAATCAGGGGATCTCATACCGTAAAACGCCCCTAATCATTTAAGATGACAGTTTTTGCAACGAAAATCAATAATCTTTCATCTATACCTGCTATATCTTAAAAGCGACCATTACCAATTCAATACCAACAACAAAACCTTGCAATAACCTATCTAAGGACCCTAATTTATTGATCCTTAATGGTGGATTAACCTAGGAATGAGCTTTTTAGTTTTTTCAATCCTGCAGTAGGCTATTTGGCTTTCATATTTATTTACTTATTCGACATAATTAGGATATTTCGTTCATAGCATCTATAGCTTATCAGCGGCCATTACCAATCCTACACCATTGGAAAGCCAATAGAATGTGCTTTCAAATGACACCCAACAATCCCTCCTAATCAGGGGATCTCATACCATAAAACGCCCCTAATCCTTTAAGATGACAGTTGTTGTAACGAAAATCTATAATCTTTCATCTATACCTGCTATATCTTTCGAGCGGCTATTACCAATCCTACACCATTGGAAAGCCAATAAAATGAGCTTTCAAATGAAACCTAATAATCCATCCTAATCAGGTGATATCATACCGTAAATCGCCCCTAATCCTTTAAGATGACAGTTTTTGTAACGAAAATCTATAATCTTTCATCTATACCTGCTATATCTTTCGAGCGGCCATTCCCAATCCTACACCATTGGAAAGACAATAGAATGTGCCTTCAAATGACACCCAACAATCCCTCCTAATCAGGGGATATCATACCGTAAATCGCCCCTAATCCTTTTAGATGACAGTTTTTGTAACGAAAATCTATAATCTTTCTTCTATGTCTGCTATATCTATCGAGCGGCCATTACCAATCCTACACCATTGGAAATCCAATGGAATGTGCTTTCAAATGACACCTAATAATCCATCCTAATCAGGGGATACCATACCGTAAATCGCCCCTAATCCTTTAAGATGACACTTTTTGCAACCAAAATCTATAATCTTTCATCTATACCTGCTATATCTTTCAAGCGGCCATTACCAATCCTACACCATTTGAAAGCCAATGGAATGTGCTTTCAAATGACACCTAATAACCCATCCTAATCAGGGGATATCATACCGTAAATCGCCCCTAATCCTTTAAGATGACACTTTTTGTAACCAAAATCTATAATCTTTCTTCTATCACTGCTATATCTTTCGAGCGGCCATTACCAATCCTACAACATTGGAAAGCCAATGGAATGTACTTTCAAATGACACCTAATAATCCATCCTAATCAGGGGATATCATACCGTAAAGCGCCCCTAATCCTTTAAGATGACAGTTTTTGTAACGAAAATCTGTAATCTTTCTTCTATACCTGCTATATCTTTCGAGCGGCCATTACCAATCCTACACCATTGGAAAGCCAATGGAATGTACTTTCAAATGACACCTAATAATCCATCCTAATCAGGGGATATCATACCGTAAAGCGCCCCTAATCCTTTAAGATGACACTTTTTGTAACGAAAATCTATACTTTCATCTATACCTGCTATATCTTACAAGCGGCCATTACCAATTCAATACCAACAACAAAGCCTTGCAATAACCTATCTATGGACCCTAATTTATTTATCCTTAATGGTGGATTAACCTAGGAATGAGCTTTTTAGTTTTTTCAATCCTGCAGTAGGCTATTTGGCTTTCATATTTATTTACTTATTCGACATAATTATGATATTTCGTTCATAGCATCTATAGCTTATCAGCGGCCATTACCAATCCTACACCATTCGAAAGCCAATAGAATGTGTTTTCAAATGACACCCAACAATCCCTCCTAATCAGGGGATATCATACTGTAAATCGGGCTATTTGGCTTTCATATTTATTTACTTATTCGACATAATTAGGATATTTCGTTCATAGCATCTATAGCTTATCAGCGGCCATTACCAATCCTACACCATTGGAAAGCCAATAGAATGTGCTTTCAAATGACACCTAATAATCCATCCTAATCAGGGGATATCATACCGTAAATCGCCCCTAATCCTTTAAGATGACACTTTTTGTAACCAAAATCTATAATCTTTCATCTATACCAACAAATGAGGACTCTATAACTACGGTAACCCACCCTCCCAACAACTCTTAATCATGGATATAAAGTCTACTTCATCTCCCAACAATTTGCGTATTGCTACTTATAACTGTAGGGGGCTCCCTAAAACCAACAGAGGGCTTCTCCTACGCCCTGATGTAGTAGACGTATTTAATACCAGTGATATTGTGTGCCTGCAGGAGACTTGGTATTTTAAACAGGATTTGGGTAACCTCAGTACTATCTGTGATAATTTTCATGGGTTTGGGGTCTCGACAACCGATGCTATGGATGGTCTAGTAGCAGGTCACCCACCGGGAGGAGTAGCTATTTTGTGGAGGGACTCTTTAGACAGCCGGGTTAAACCACTTGTAACAAATTTACCATGGTGTACAGGTATAGAAATAGAAGATATCCAACGGAAAGTAGTTATTCTTAGTGTGTACTTGCCCTACCAATGTAATGAAAATGAAAAACAATACCTGGAATGCCTTGGAGAGCTAAGTGCTCTTTTACAAGAACTAAATACCACCTGCTACTCTGTAATAGGGGACTGGAATGCTAATCTGAAGGACATGAGTAACTCTCTGTTTGCTAGTCATATGACTAACTTCTGTGGTGAGCATGATCTAATTATCTCTTCTAAGCTCATGCTCCCTCATAGTACTTACACATGTATCAGTGCAGCATGGGGCTCAACGTCTTGGCTAGATCATACCGTAGCTAGTGCTGATTTCCATGATATGATAACAAATATGGAAATTCAGTATACATATACAGATGAAGATCATATCCCATTGACCTTAACAGCTAGTTTGGAAAGAGCGCCAGAATTAACCCAGTCAAACAATAGTGTAAATCCAAAACTGCCATGGGGCGGGCTTGACGAGGAGTGTGAGCAATTTTTCACTTTAACACACACTCTCCTTTCTGAGCTTGATCCTGGCAGTGAGGATGCCATTACCTGTGAAGACCCCAATTGTGTTAATGCTAGTCATCGAGAAGAGGTCAGCAAGCTGTACAATAATATTATATCTTGTCTTACTAAGGCTAGTGACATAGTATTTCACAAGCATAACAAAAATTACTCTTTTTAACAAACCTGGGTGGAATGACCATGTTTCAGAACTATACCAGGCATCCCGAGATGCTCGTAGTGTATGGCTGGATCATAACAAACCGAGACAGGGACCCATTTTTGACATGTTCACCAGACTAAAGGCTAGATGCAAGTATGCAATCAGATATATAAAAAACAATGAAAATGTATTAAGAAGAGAAGCATTGGCCAAAAACTTTGCTAGCAAAGACACATTGGCCTTCTGGAAGGATATTAAAAAAATGCATAATAGCTGCACACCTCTACCCGTTAGTGTAGATGGGATCTCTGGTACTAATAACATAGCCAATCTTTGGAAAACACATTACCAAACTGTGTTTAACTCTGTTGGGCACCAAGGAAATACCATTGCTGCTACAACAGTGTAACAAAGAAGAAAAATATGACACAATTAAAGTTACAAGTGAAAAAATCAAGGCTGCAATAAGTAGGCTAGATGCTAACAAATCCTGTGGTTTTGATGGTATATATGCTGAACATTTGAAGTACTCCTCCACTCTCCTCTTGGAGAAACTCAGCAGTTGCTTTACCAGCTTTCTAATCCATGGTTTCCTACCAGAATCTATGATGTCCGTTACCTTGATACCAGTAATTAACCTAACAAGTGCGCATGGGGGTAATTGGAAACGTCCCCCTGTGCTGACGTATTTGAGGTGTTTCCGTCACTAAAATATTCATTGTACCATTAATAGCATTAATACTTATCCATATGCGCCTATTATGGGTTGATTATAAAGGTATTAACCTGAAACAACAATAAAACGAGTGAAAACAGCGTTTGGATGGTCAAAATCGGATATAGCCCGCGAGTTGTATAATGTATGGGTGAGGCAAGCTGCTTTCCCGCCAATTTCCCCCAAGGCCACTGAGACACAGTCGATCGATACTCTCTCTCTCTCTCTTGCACTCGCTTGCCATCAGTGATGACAACACCCTGCTTGCAACTCGCTAATGTTAGCACGAAAATATACCTCAGAATAAGAGAATAACAGGGAAAATAGGTGATAACTGAAGGAGAGGAGGAAAGTGGGGAAGGAGGGGAGGTAGAGGACTGAGATTTTGCATGGCCCAGGGGCCAAAAAAAAAAAAAAAATTCTATGTCAAAAGTTGATTTTTTTTTTCACTCACTCTTAAGAGTCTCCCCGCAGTCCGCCGGGGGAACTCTTAAGAGTCTCCCTGCAGTTCCCGGGTTAAAGACAAGGCTGGCAAAATTACATCAAAAGACAACTATAGACCTATTGCCCTTGCCAGTATTGTAAGTAAGATACTAGAGTTAATCATTTTAGACAGAATCTCAGTGTATATCTCAACTAATAGTAATCAATTTGGTTTTAAAAAGAATCATGGTACGGACCAGTGCATCTACACTCTGAAGGAGCTAGTGGATGGGTACATCAAAATGAACAGCTCTATTTTTGCATGCTTTCTTGATGCTAGTAAGGCATTTGACAGAGTCTGCCACAATATCCTGTTTGATAAATTAGCAACAAGGGGAGTGCCATCCTATATACTGAGAATCTTGAAGTACTGGTACGCCAATCAAACATTTAATGTAAAATGGGGTAACATTATTTCGGATTCCTTTACAGTAACCAATGGAGTGAGACAGGGTAGTATTCTCTCACCTTACTTATTCAATGTATATATGGATGAATTAAGTGATAAATTGAATAAAGAGCAGATTGGATGTCATGGTGGGAATAAAATCATCAACCATCTCATGTATGCTGATGATCTGGTCATTATTGCACCGTCTTCTGCGGGTCTGAGCAAACTTCTTGATATATGTGAATCTTTTGGTAGTAAACATTGTGTTAAATTCAACCCACTGAAAAGTGCTGTTCTTATATTTAGATCAAAATTACTGTATAAAAGTAAACTGCCAAATTTCTCACTCAATAATCAAATTATTCAAGAAGTAAACAAAATAAAATACCTGGGACACATTTTCTCAAACGATTGCTCAGATGATGCAGATATCGGCCGTCAGTGCAGACAGCTATATTTACGTGGTAACACCATCTTGAGAAAATTCCACATGTGTAATTGGGAAACTAAAGTCACTTTGTTCCGGACATATTGTTCCTCTATGTACACGGCCCATTTGTGGTGGAAGTATAAGAGAGCCACCATAAATGGTCTGTGTACATCCTATCATAATATACTCAAGATGTTCATTGGTCTCTCTAAATATGAAAGCACTAGTATGGTGTGCACACTGTTGGATGTGCAGTGCTGTCGGGCTGTCATCAGGAGACTGGTGTACAGCTTTTCGCAGCGACTGCAATCCTCCAGTAACACGCTGATTGTAGCTCTTTGGTCTAGTGATCATATCTATGAATCCCGTATTATATCTCACTGGCAGAAGCTGCTGCACACATAGTATGTAATGTAATATATAGGTCTAATTGAACTATGAGCAATGATCTGTGCAATAGGTGTTAACCAACATTGAGCAATAGCCTTAGTTAGCCTATCTGTGTTATATTGTGACAAAATGTGATATGTGCTCTATTCTGTAAATAGGCCTACTGTATTTTTTATTTTATTGTGTCTTTATTAATATATCTTTGTGTATAATTATTATCTGTGCTCTGACGAGAAGTGTATGTGATATGGACCATTAGGTCGTACTGTATTTATACTGTATCTATCTTATGTGTCTGGAATAAAGAATTATTATTATTATATCTTACAAGCAGGCTTCGGTCACCCAGGCTTTATTGTGGTCGGCAGGGAGGGTTCTGTGGGGGCGCTCGGTTATGGCCTTGGCCTTGCTCGGGGCCTTGGGGCTGTTCAGCCAAGGCCACCTAGAGTACCAGGCCGTGTCGACCATTCTGTGACGTAGGCAATGGGGTGCTACATCCACTGCCCGCGCTCTGTCCCCATTTTATAAATACTCTCTTTTATTCTTTTCTCTGTTAAATTTTAGATTAACGTACAAACAAATTATATATTTTACGTTTAAGGTGTACGCAAAACCATTATCTACCTATATCTTACTTTATTATACTCTATATTATGATACCGATATCATAACAACATGTTTTGGTTATTTCTTGCATATGACTTATACCTTGAACAAGTAGTTGTACAAGATTAAAACTTATTGTAAGTATATCTCATTACTTTGTTATATTGGAGTAAAATAAAACACAATGATATATACATTACTATATTATATACAAAGAAATAAACAACCTTACTGAAGAGCCAATTTACGTGACATCCAATATTATTCGTGAACAAATATATATAAGTAACTTAATTATATACTATATGTATGAAGATGAACAATATATTTACTGTAACACACACACATACACACACACACACACATACACACACACACACATACACACACGATATCATATTATATACTATGCAATACAGTACACATTATCTATTTCTCTAGGGTTTGAAGCTTTCTCTTCACGCCTACATTCTTATTAGCTCTGTTAGCTGTTGGGATGTTATTTTCTTTAGTACAGTAATTATTTAAAATTGCATTTGTTGAAGCATATACCACCATACTTTCTATTGTTTCGGTGCTATGACCATTTTCACAGATATCACTAGGGAACAGGAGATCAGCATCTGCTAAAGCCGTAACTGTGAGGTGTGTTGCTATATTTCTTTGGCTAGTAGCATTGCGAAAGGCAGGAAGCTTAGCAAGTTTGTTAATTACAATATAGTTATACATGACCATGTTCGCAGTCACACTATCTGGGTATATAAGAGAACCTCTGCTAATTCCAGCAATATAACTTAGATTTTCTGGGATTTCTTCAGCACTATCTGAACACGTAATAATTTCTTTACAAGCATTACATTTCATTTTCTTTATCACGGAGTAACAACAATAGCCAGCTAAATAATCTATAACGGGGATGATGTCTTTACACCTGTCAATATCCTCCTTACAAACTTCAACATTCGTATGACATAAACCAAAATCAATTTCCTCATCTGTTTTTACTTGCTCATAGTCAATTTCTTCAAAATCCTTTAAAATTACCTTCTTGTCGAGTATGGGTAAACTAAGTTTTAACACTGACATCATCCGTATCTTTTTCTCACACTCATATATTTGGCGTACAGAAATATTGTAATTTCCTCCTGCTAACTGTCGATACTGACCAAATCTTGCTTCCAAATTGTCTGTTTGAAATTTTCCTGTTAGTATGTAGGTCATATTCAGTTATGTTATGCAATAATTTGTTATTTATAATATTGCATGGGTCGTATGTTTCAGAGCTCTAATTGTTTCCCTAGTCAGTTTCCCCCCACATCCTGGAAGACTATCCCACGCATCTAACCACTTAAGGAAACTATCCAAGAACTGATATCGGTCATCATCTGTACTATTTGTTAATGGACAAGATAACTTGTTATTGTGCCTAAGACCTTTAAATGGGGATTTCACATTCATTATATTCCACCAATTAAGAAACACTTCGATGTACCTAGCAACATCTGAAAATAACGTTAGGCCATTATGTTTTCCAATATTGAGCAAGGCTTGAATTATATACTCATTAAAAATTTGGAGAACTAATTTGACATTTTGTCTCTCTAGGTTGGAGGGGGATAATGCTTTCAGGCTTAGCCTATAGGCCTGCTTTAGGAGCAAATTTTCCTCTAAGAAATACAGTTTTTTGAGAGTACTGAAAGGGGCATACATTATCTTATTAGATTCATTACGGACATTTTTACTTGGGAACTGTGGGAATTTCATCGTTTTTTCTTCATCTTTCTGTCCTAGCCAATTATTCCTGATGCATTTTTAAATATGTACAGCGTCGTATAGGAAAAAGAGAGGTCTGGTACTTTGCGCTGGATGTGGGTAAACAATGGACAGTTTTGGTGGATTGGCAAAATATGATACAGCTTGCCATGATTGCATTATTGTCTGTTACAATGCTAATGACACTAAATCCTATCTTCTCAAGCCCTAAAATAATCTTCTTCATAATGTTATATAATGTCTCTGCCTTCATTATCTTTGCTGGAATTATGTGAACAACATCTCTGTATTTTGACCGAATACTGTTTAGCATAAACACATAATTATGCGCTTGTTGCAATTGCATCACTGTCAAATGCTGAACCAACAATATTTCCTGTTTTATAATCCAAGTAAGGCTTCAGGTGAATTTCATCAACCATCATTGTAACCGTTTTATCACGGGTTGTCAGGGACTTAAATTTGTTCTTAATATACATAAGAAAATGGCTGGTACGGTGTTCGATAGCTGGGTTAAACGTTTTGGACAAAAATATTCGTCTTATAGTTGAATAGCTAGGTAGAATTAGGCATTTCTTATCTCTCAGAAGTCTGTAACCTTGAGGTGAGCAATTATGCAAGAGAGAGGAGAATATCAAAAATTCTGAGGAGTAATCAAATTTAGTGAGAGTCATTAAATGAAGCTGTTCACAAACGAATTTGAGTGTATTCTGATACTTGAAGCCATTATCCTGTACAATAGTTGACAAAAAGGAGATCACAAGTTGAATTATTACAATTGCATTAATTGGGTTTGAGGCAGGATTATTGATATCGCACTTACGCAAAGCATCAAGCAACACTTCAAGTGTATTAATGTCAGTGACCTTTGAAGGAATCTTATAATCCCCTAGCTGGTTTATTTGCACCGCCTGTACACTAGCCTGAACATTACAGTCTGATTTGATGACTAAGGACAAATAACTTTAGGTTGTGGGGAATGAACAATTCGACATATATGAAAATCTTCCTCGTTTTCAATAACTGTCCAGTATTTCTTATCAATGAACTGTATTTTGTCTTTAAGTTCATCTAAAGAATGAAATGCTATGTCTTGTTTGTACTTATTGTTATCTGCAATACTCTTTGCTACCGCAGCTTGAATGGCAGACTCTTCCATTCGTTTCCTCTTCTTGTCCGGGGCTTCTCTAGCATGTGATGGGCCAGAAAGGTAAGAGGGGCAGTTTGGCAATTGTGATGGAATTACACCATCACAGAGCTGAGGATACGTCAACTTGGCCACTAATTTAGTTCCGCTCTTCTCGTCAAAGTACGAAGTTTCTCGCCTTATTTCATCAGGTCTAAAATGGAGCTCACACACCTGTAAGAGATGAAAGCTCCGATATAGCTAAGCTAAAAATAAATCGTTGCATAATTGTATTGCGAGCGATATTATTGCTTGGTAGTTCAATCATTCACGAAGGAGTAAATACACTGATTTTGAGCAGTGTGTAATTTGACTTATGAATATTATATACAATTCAATATACCACACTTAAAGTACAGTACTGGGTAGGCTTAAATTGTGTATATATATTTTTCCATAATTGGGAATACAAAATTATTTCATTATGCAGCATTGATCCAGGAGGAGGATCCAATTCAATGCATCCGCCAGCGTCGTCGTCAAACATACACAACAAACAAAATAAAATAACTTCTACTCCGTGGTTATGGATAACTTGCTTCGTCGATAATAATAATAATAATAATAATAATATTAGTAATTATAATAATATCAATAATGAAATTAATAATAATTATATTAAAGGTAACACATCTATTATATCATTAATGAAGTCATCGATATACCACATAATAAACTCCCGAAAATATATATACTCCCACTGTTGAGCTACTCAATTACTATTATTCTTATTATTACTATTATTAATATGATTATTATTATTATTACTACTATTATTATTATTATTATTATTATTAATATTATTATTATTATTATTATTACTACTATTATTATTATTATTATTATTACTATTATTAGTATTACTATTATTATTATTATTATTATCAATATTATTAGTAGTAGTATTATTATTATTTATATTAACATTATTATTATTTCCATTTCAACTTGCTGAAGGAATGAGTAAATTTAGTCATGTAATGTTTAAGCCTACCGTACTCAATACTTAGACACGTGAATAACATTGTAGAATAATTTTTACTCACCCTGCTGTTTTCATTTGCAGTGTAATCTACTCGTCGAATGGCTGTAAGCCATTTGCTGGAAAGGTCAGCATTCCTTGGGAACCTAAACACGTGCACTTTCGGTCCCGATCTGTAATTCCCCTTGCAATTTGGCACTGAACACGTGTAAGGCATTGTTGATGATCATGGAGAAGCTATCACAGGGAATAATGTACTTATAAAGTATATATGAGGGGGAAATAGTTTGGAAACACAGCGACAACCTCCCCCTACCTCACTAAAATGTATACTGACCTGCGAGGGTAGTGACCGTTTCAGCACTCCTTTTGTCGACGTCACAGAATTTAAAGGTCCCATCCGTGCGGCCTGGTACTCTAGGTGGTATAATTATTATCTGTGCTCTGACGAGAAGTGTATGTGATATGGACTATTAGGTCGTACTGTATTTATACTGTATCTATCTTATGTGTCTGGAATAAAGAATTATTATTATTATATCTTACAAGCAGGCTTCGGTCACCCAGGCTTTATTGTGGTCAGCAGGGAGGGTTCTGTGGGGGCGCTCGGTTATGGCCTTGGCCTTGCTCGGGGCCTTGGGGCTGTTCAGCCAAGCAGCTTGGGAACAACAACAACAACAACAACAACAACTGTCGTAGGCTTTCTCAAAGTCTCAGTATTTTCCACAAACCTTCCCTATCAACTGTCATAGGCTTTCTCAAAGTTCATAAAGGTAGCATACAAGTTTTGTCCCTTCTCCAGACAAACTGAATTCATTTGTTAATACTTTACATTACAATACACTTTATATACACAGATGGATTCAGCAGTGGTCATTGGACACAGCTTTATTGTTGGTTTGAAGGCTCACCTTCAGTCTCGAGCGATAAACATCGATAGTTCCCATGAGGTGGCTCGCTACTTGCAGGTAAATCATTCTGTGCAAGAGGTGCACCTCGTGGGAACTAAAGGATGTATTATCGATAACCTGCCTCAAGATTTAAGGACCTACAATCCATCAATAATAGTTGTGGAATGTGGTTCGAATGACATTGCTAATGGAGTGGAGCCCATTACTGCAGCAAATGATCTTCTGCATGTGGCAAGAGGACTAGCAATGGATCATGATGCAGAAGTGATCCTTTGCTCAGTCCTCAACCGAGGCAGAGGTACAGCCAGACTGAACCAGCAGGATATAAATTGTGCTATTTATAGGTTGAATGGTTTCCTGAAAAGGCTGGTTTCGTCTGAACCAAAAATCTCTTGTCTGCCATGGGGGATTTTGGGATGTACCTGTGTCTCGGTGGTCACGGGATGGGATTCACCCCAACAATGCATTCGGCCGCACCCAATATATGAAGGCCATCAAGAGAGCCATTTTAACTGGTTACTCGAAGAAGAAGATATAAGTAAAAGGTAAGATTTATTAATTTTGGATATTTTTCCTCAGTGAAAACGGTATATAACCAGAAAAGTATATGTTTGATAACGTGGTAATAATAATAATAATAATAATAATAATAATAATAATAATAATAATAATAATAATAATATTTATTCAGTTAGCAATTTACAGAGTTGGTACCACATAGTATGTTACAAATATGACATGTACCAGCCTTGCATAATTCCAACTAAGGATAGCCCAATAAGGCCGTTAGGCGTATTTCCATTGGGGTCCTTGTGGGATTAGGTTAACTGGGGAAATGGGGAAGATAAAGAAATAGATACTTTAGAGAAAGTATTTCTAGGGGGTTATTTTAAGATACCTTACATCCTATAGTAAATATCAGTAATCCATAATCAGTAATCATTTCAGTTTGGTTTGTCTATCTCTTATGTCGTATTTAGTAGTAGACATAAGCTTGGTGCTCCCTTCTCGCAGCTGTCCGGTTCAGGTGTTCCTTCAGGCTACGTCTGAAGGAATACAGTGTTCTCTTTTCACGGACTGACAGGGGTAGGTCGTTCCAGTCTTTGATGGCAGTGAAGAAGAATGTTTGCTTACCCTGTCCTTGGATTCTCGGGACCTTAAAATTAAACATCCTGTTTCTTGTATTATGTCCACTCATCTCATTTGCTTTAACAAAATCATTCTTTAGATACTCTGGAGCTCTGTCATAGAAAATTTTGAAGGCATTAGTGAGCCTGATTTGTTTGGCCCTGTCAGAGACATTGAGCATACCTAGTGACTGAAGTTGTTCCTGACCAACATGTGATCTGGGTCCTAGGTTCAGCATGAACCTAACCATTTTATGTTGAGTGACCTGAAGTTTGTGCCGTGCTGATTTAGATGATGCAGAGTACCAGGATGACACAGAATAGTCAAAATGACATTGAACAAGCGCTTGGCAGAGGGTCTTTTTGGTCGCCGCGGGCAAGCATCCCACCTGTCTATACAGGTATTTTATACGTGCTCTACACTTACTCAGGATAGATTCCAAAATTGTTTCACCTGATAAACTCATGTCCAGTTTCAGTCCGAGATATTTAACTTGTGACACTGTTGTTATAGGAATATCATTACAGTTGACCGAGAAGCCCACAATGTCTTTCAGTTTGCGTTTTGTTCCACATAAGATGGCTTCCGTCTTGCCCAGGTGAAGAGATAGACTATTGTCCACTAGCCATTCACTACATGATGCTAGTTCTTTGGAAAGTGAAGCGGCAATACTTATTGGGTCTTTTCCTGAAACCAGAAGCACGCTGTCGTCTGCATACAGTAATAATTTACATGAGACGCTCAGTTCCATGTCGTTCACATAATAGAGAAAGAGTAAGGGACTCACTCAACATAAGGGATGCTTCCCTGCGGGACCCCACAGTTAATTGGCATAGGATCAGATATATTATCATCAATTTTGACTCTTTGGGTTCTACCACTAAGATAAGATTTAAAGCAGTTCACAGACCCTATGCCCATTGCTTGTAGTTTATTACATAGGATATCATGGTCTACTGTGTCAAACGCTTTTTGTAGATCAAGAAGAACCATACCGGTGTAGTTACCTTTAGAAATTTCTTTACGAATGTGATCCGTTAAGTGGATGAGACAGGAGTCTGTCGAGTACATGCATCTGAAACCTGATTGAAACTTATAGAATAGATCATTTTGTTTGAGGTAGTGTTCAATTTGGGTGTATACCGCTCTTTCAAGGATTTTAGATACAATACATAATATGCTAACTGGTCTGTAGTTGCCAACTTCTAGTTTATTTCCTTTCTTGAATAGAGAGGTTACAATAGCTTCCTTCAGTTCAGCAGGTAATGTGTTGGTGTTAATTGACAAGTTGATGATGTGGGTTAGGGGGCCTGCTATACCAATGGCTCCATCTCGTAGAAATTTGGCAGGAATTTTGTCTGGTCCTGTGCTCTTATGTACATTTAGGTTAGACAGCTCGTCAAAAGTGTATTTTGGTGTAACATTTTGCAATCCAAATGTGTTCGGGTGTATGTCTTTATCTCTGTAGAAATTACGAAAGGTGGCCGTTGTTGTCGTGTATTTATTGAGAGGTTGAGGTAGGTTCTGTGCATGTGTGTTTGCTATCGAAGTGAAGAAGTAGTTGAAGTAGGTTGAAATTTGACATTTACCGTGGCAAACCTGATCATTAATGGTGAGAGCAATATTAGTGTTAGACGAATCCCTTGTCTTGTTGCTGTAGCCTGTTGTTTTTAGGTGCCTCCATAGTTTCATTTATTGGTGGCTCCTTACGTCAATGACGTAAGAGCCTATGGTAATATGGCCTCGTTCCGGGCTCCTCTGAGCCCGGGTTAATCCTGATCACTACGGTCGAGAACCAATATCTTCTTAGGGGGTACCCCTTAATCATTCCTAAGGTACGTCATTGAGACGGAGCCACTGAAAAGTGAAAAATAAAAGAAAAAGGGATAGTACAGTTCAAACGCCGCGCCACTTGCGCATTCAGATCTTCCTCTGTTCCCATGAGCATGCCTTGAAATCCCAGTTGGTCTTGAACTGGCCTCTCTCGTCCGTAGGCCATAGGAGGCAGACGAAGTTTTTCTTATCTCCACCACAGTGTTTATATAGCCCCTCTTCGACGCGAAATCTTTGTCCATAGTGAGTTTTTGTGCAATTGTAATAGTATGTGCGTCTAAGAAAGTATGTATATGGACTAATTTCCACTTGTAAGCCTGTGAAGTAAGATCTTTCGTCTGGCTGGCCTACGAACGTGCCATTCAAGAAGCCACTTTCCACAGAGCCGCTAACTATTATGTTTTATCTCGTTTGTTCGTATCATACGAACCTCGGCTCTATAGCTGCAGTGTCTCATTGTTTTGTAAATTTGTTTTTAAAGTGTAATTCGTCAGTTTTCTCTTTAGTATCATGTTATATAAAGTGCCCTACCCTTTTTAACTATATCGGCGGACAGTAACCTCTGGTTGTGCCCTGGCCAGGGTTTACTCGTCACGCCACCGAAATTGTTTATTGGGGACAAAAGTGCTTTCATTACTTACATTCAAGTCTCTTTTAATTTAATTCGCTTAGACAGTAACCCCTGGTTGTGCCCTGGCCAGGGTTTACCCGTCACTCCACCGAAATTGTTGATTGGGGACAAAAGTGCTTTCATTATTTACATTCAAGTCTCTTTTAATTTAATTCGTTTAGTTTCCACTCTAGTCGGTCACGAATCACTCTTCATATTTATTACCTTCAAGTTTTTGTCACATGACAGTGTTTCCTTTAAACCAGCATTACATCAACTATGGATCGAAATTGTATTAACCCGCGGGTACTGCTCGTCTAAACATTCGTATAATATAACTTTATTTCCCAAGTTATCATGAGCTCCTACTCCCAATGAGTACCCATAATTATATCATAGTTGACCTTGTCCCTCTACAATGAAAAACTGATGTGGGACATGCTGATAATATTCCAATTACCCAGGTAACCTAAACCCATCACAAAAGGGTCCGGTACCAAGGCCCGGACACCGGGACCGCCAGCAGGGTGGCAGTCCCGAGTGCCCGATCAGGCGGGAGACACCAGAATACCATTTAAAACCAAATTCCCGGTTTGATAAAATTCCAATTACCCAGGTAACCTAGACCCATCACAAGAGGGTCGGGTACCAAGGCCCGGACACCGGGACCGCCGGCCGGGTGGCAGTCCCGAGTGCCCGATCAGGCGGGAGACACCAGAATACCATTCAATACCAAATTCCCAGTTCCCGAGTCATTATCTCAACAAACCCCGGTCCCCAAGACCCGGGTTTCAAGACTGCCGGGTAGGGAGACCCACCCAAACAGGCGGACAACACTATGTTACCATACACTCATATTTTCCCCGGTTATCCTAGCCCTCATTTCGATGAAACTAGGACACCAAGACCCGGCTACCGGGACTACCGAGTATGGCTAAAGTCCCGGGTACCCGGATGGTCGGGAACGACATTACTACCATATAAATATAACCCAAGACTCCGGGTTTTTTTCCCTAGGACTTATATTTATAAAGCCAGAGCACCAAGACCCGATACCGGAACTACCGAGTATGACAACAGTCCCGGGTACCCAGATATCCCCAGACTAGAATAGGTCTTGATAACCCACAACACCCGGCCGGATACCATCAAACTATGGACCGGGTACTCTAACACTAGGCTAGTCCTAAGCCTATCCCAACAACACCAGGTACCCTAAGAGAAGGGCCCCAAATACAGGACTCAAATAGAAATTATTACTGGGTACTCTTGGTTAGACCATACTATAGTAGGCTAATTAACCTTAAACAGGTTAAACAATATTTAACAAAACGTTCAGAATTAAATCAAATATGAGAACTTATGATAAACACGTCTGTATAACCAATTAAATTAAAGCAAATCATGCAAGGCTAGACCCTAGTCCTAGCTCAAACCAAGTAAACCTAATAAGAACGATGCTTATCTCATTATGCAACATTGACTCCGTGATATTTCAACAGGCTCAGGCAAGACACGACACTACAGAGGAGGAGCTCTGATCATCAATTAGACCTACTCCCTCCATACCAAGAGATACCACAACAGGTCCGGTACATTATCCCGGACTTCAAGCCCTGGACACCCCTAGCCAAGCCACCTGTGGGCCCCGGCCCACACCTAACAAACTTGCAATATCAGGTCAGTCTACGAGTCAAATCTTTAGACGTTTGTTCTGGTCCACCGGCTAAGATTATTCCCACTATTTACATAATTTAATTAATTTACAGGGATAGGCCTACGTACAAAATTTTAGTTTTCAGGAAACAAACACAAATTGTCTCCCCTCGCTAAAAGAATCCTTTTGTTTTCTTTTCTCCCCTCTCGTCAGGGCCTACATGCAACCATAGAAGAAAGCTAAGGTGCAACAAACAGAAGTCCTCACCCTGGAAGACGATTTCTCCTTCAGAGGGTTCTCCTCCCCGGAACCCTCACCAGCCTACATGGACAGTATCACAGTACATGAAATGGACCCTCCCGAGGACTCAACCCTATGCTCAAGCAGGGATTGCACCACATTATCCCTTACAGCTCATAATCTCTGCGCCTATCACGCTATGTGTATTGATAGGACAAAAGCTAGGTGAAACCCTAAAGTTTGTGACAGGTGTAATTATTACATAGCTAAGTACCATAACCCACTTTCTACACTAGCCCCCGACACATGTAAGAATATTCTGAAAGCTGTGTGGCATGCGGTAAAATCGTATATTTCAGGTACATTGAAGAAACACCCAGAAATTGCAAACCCAGAATTCGTAAAATTCTTAGAGATATCCGTAGCTAGATCCCGTAGCTCTTCCTCATCACACGACAGGAAAAAGTCACATTCTAGCAAGAAGAGAGAGAGGTCAACCAGCCCCCAGTCGCCCAGTAAAAGACACAAACATACAAGGAAACCCCATGCCAAAGAACCACCATTCATCCAGACTGAACCAGGCTCTGAGGAGGTTAACCCCTCCCCTCTATCCCTAGACAAGTGGGCGGACTCTATGGATCAACAATTTGAACTAACCCCCTTACCTACCTCTACCGAACCAGCTCCCCCTCATACAATCAATCCCTCCCTCGTGAGGACAGAGTCCACCTGGCCAGGCTGAGATGCGGACACCATCCAGCTCTCCTGAGCTATCAGAAGAGACTGGATGACTCCGTTGTCGACGCCTGCCCGGGATGTAACACAGCACCCCATACCATTAAACACATCATAGAAGACTGCATTTCACACAACCACTTACGCCAACAACACAACCTACACTCAATGAGAGCTCTGTGGGAAAGCCCGATCGTGGCCATGGCCTTCCTCAGGGACTCGGGGCTGTTCGGCCAGGCAGCTTAGGGAACAACAACAACAACAACAACAACAACAATCAAGATATGTACAAGAGCGGAAATACATACCCCAAGAGACTTATCTTACCACCATCCTTCACATCCAACAGCCCAATCACATTCCACTCTGACAGACCCAGACCAAGTAGGGTACAGTACATTTGAAGAAGACCAAAATACAATACCCCCTGAGGAAACCCAAGACCCCTACGATATGGCCGACGACAGAATAGAGTGCTACGACATCATTTCCAGCAGCCACACTGACGAAAGTTGGAATGACAAGGACTCCCGCACTTATCAGGGAGACCATTCAGGAGAAGAACCTCACCAGTCTGACACAGACTCAAGACTGAGCCCTCATAATGACTTATGGAGAGAGATGAAAGATACTTTAAGATCTTGACCAATGAGTTAACAGACAACTTACATCAGAAATTGGCGTCTATGGATAAGGCTATCCAGGACCTTCAATGTAGGGCCCTGTCCCCATCCATGTTACAACCAGCCACACCCGACCCAGTCCCACTAGCTCAGATACCTGCCCAGCCCAAACAGCATTATCAGGAATTAACACCCACTCCGTCATCCTCCACTCAACCCAGTCTTCAAGCCACTGGCCTTCCCAGTAACCTATTCCTGTCCCATATTCGTCCCCCCCCCTATCGAACAAGAACCGGAAATCTCCAAGAAACCCTTCCCTCTTCTGTTTGGGGACTCCCGTCACTGGAAGCAAATACCAGTGGAAACACCTGAAGATGCGGACACAGGCCATCCAGAACTGATACCTGTCCCAAATGACTGGGTAATCGAAATGGACGAACTGCGACACCTCCGGGCAAAAGACGCACAGGACCAAGTACTGGACGTAATCATAAAACCTTTCCCGTCTATGTCAGACGCTAGGTACTTCACGTTCACACAGACATCCGCAGTCCCCTTGGGTAAACGCTTCAAACCATGGTCGGATTTGAGTAAAGCCGACGGGCATAATGCCATTAAATCTCTATCCACTCTCGCAACAGACATACAATGTTCCACAAAAATGTCCGAAAGTAAAATTCCCATGCTGGAGGTTTCATCCTTAGGCTATGGCCCATGGTCTGAATGGGTATCTGGGGCAGAAAAATTTGCTCTTTCCAGTATGGATACTACACCCCAAAGAATCCCACAAGATGATCACCAGTTTGCCACAATGTATGTGCACAACTCCGACTCTATTCCCCAGGGGTTCTGGGAATACCTCAGAGCCCCAAAGATAGTATGCAAGCCATCCAATAACCCCATGATCTCTACACCTACTCCGACGCTGATCGACAAGGATTTTAGACTATGCCAAAAAGCCCACAGACTGCTATCAAGCTTCATCACATGGCAGAAGCTCTCTAATTCCATGAGACAGGTGGCAGATTCCATCGCTGAACAAAAATCCAGATCAGCTCTCCATCTCATCAGGAGAGCATCTCTTGTCAACTCTCTAATGACCACGGGTGATGTCAAGACTGCGATTTATGAAGCAGCCAGAGCAAGACAAGATATACGCATCCACTTGTCCAGGAAAATGCCAAAAGATATCGCCGCTCGAGTCCTCCTCTCACCCCTATTCACCAGCAGATTAATGCCCCAAACAACATGGAACGAAGTCCACTCCCTACTACTACGACCGGAGATAGCAACGTCAAGACAGTCTCAAGCATACAGACAAGGCCACCCTAGTAGGTTCCACCCTCACTCTCACCCTCACCAGGGAAAAGGGAGGGGCCAGTTCCCCCCTCGACAATATACCCCTCATACATTTCAGTCGCACAGGAGTAACTCATCAAGCAACAGAGGGCACAGAGGACACTACCAGGCCAGAGGTCGAGGCTCACCAAGGACCCAACCATCACCCCACACACGACCTCCACCGAAACAACAAAACTACGGGTCACAACAAAGACCTCAACATACAGGACGTCAGACTCATCAAGCAGGACGCCATGCTCCCAACCACCAGAAACCACAAGGTCACCACCAATCCACCAACTCTCACCAAACGACCCAGGATCCAAAAAACTGACTTTCCAAGAGGCCATCAACCAAGAACTGACCCTGCATTCGACAGGCCAATTCAGGGAAAATTTTCAGCATTGGCCTCAAAGATCCTGGGCAAAGAGAGTGGTAAAGAAGGGCCTCACATGGAAATGGCTGGCAAGACCCCGCCTCAGAGCTCAGCCCAACAAGATACAGCTATCTCCAGAATTAGTAACAGTGATAAACCAAATGTTAACAGACAAAGTTCTCACTCACCCTCCAGAGGGCACACCAGTTTTTCTGTCACGCATGTTCCTCGTCCCAAAAAGAGACAACCGCCAACTAAGACCCGTGATAGACATGTCCCTTCTCAACAAGTCAATTCACAATACAAAATTCAGAATGCTAACTATCTCCTAGGTAAGGCTAGTACTACAACCGAAGGCCTGGATAATTACCCTGGACCTAAAAGACGCCTACTGGCACATTCCAATAGCAAAAAGATACCAAAAGTTCCTAGCTATCCCATTCAGAAACAAAGCGGTAATGTTCACCAGAATGCCCTTCGGTCTGAACATAGCCCCCAGAATTTTCACCAAGATAGTCAAACAAGCTCTCCTCCCACTACTCGAAAATGGAGTAAAGATCCTGTTCTACCTAGACGACTGGTTGATTCTCGGGTCCACACCTCTCCAATGCCAAGAACAAACCTTGAAAGTAGTACAACATGTTACAAAGCTGGGCTTCAGAGTGAACCTGGAGAAGTCAATGCTCACTCCCTCACAATCAGCGGAATGGGTAGGCTTAATCTGGGACACACAACTCCAAACGATAAAGCAAAGCCCAGCCAATGCCAAACGTCTACAATTAAAACTGTTCAGAGTATTACATGCGAAGAATATCACCAGGAAACTTTGGGAATCTTTGATGGGCTCAGTAAATTGGGTACAAATGACAGTACCCCTAGGCTGCCTCAGACTAAAGAGACTAATCTGGCTAGGCAACAAAGCCTTCCCTCTAACACCTCACAATTACCCGCTCGCCATCCCAAAGAGGATCCTACATCTCCTGGCCTTTTGGACAAGATCTCAAGTACGGGAATCGGTGACACACTGGTCAGATCCACCTCCCACCTTATGGATAGACACAGATGCCTCGAGTCTGATAGGATGGGGCTACCAGTCAACGGAAGGCCATCAGAACCACGGGAAATGGACCACACTAAGTCAGTATCACATCAATGCCAAAGAGCTAGCAGTTCCTCTATTCTTTCTCAGGGACCATGCGACGTCATTGACCTCCAGATCAATAGCGTTCCGGATGGACAACACGGCTTCCGTAACTTGCTTAAAGAAACAAGGCTCCACCCGGTCCAGGATCCTTCAAGATCTCTCAGAAAAGATATTCTTTCTAGCCCAGAAATACTCCATAGTAATCCACGCAACATACCTACCAGGGGTCTCCAATCTATGGGCCGACGCTCTATCCAGGGGAAAGAGCACTTCAGTGGAATGGGCCCTCAAACAAGAAACGTTCAACCAATTAGTGCTACCATTTTCACCACAAATCGATCTGTTCGCATCTCTTCAATCAACGAAGCTCCAGGCTCACATTTCTCGGGATCTCAAGACACGGGAGGGAGGCCCGGATGCCTTCACAGTAGACTGGAACAGATGGACATCGATTTACCTCTTCCCACCCCCAGACACCTCACTAATGTGCAAAGTCATTCACCACCTCAGATCGTTCCAGGGACAAGTAACCCTGGTCGCTCCAATGTGGCCTACTCAAGCGTGGTACACTCAACTTACTCAATGGTGCAACAACCCCCTGCAACTCCCCCTAACAGATTTCCACTTGGAAGAAATTGGGAACCTGCAGACCTCTCTCAATTTTGCTATGTGGACATTCTCAAATCCAAGTGGCTCCCGTCCTACGACGAGGAAGTCACGGACAAGCTCACAAATCAGTACACAGCTTCCACCCTGAGACAATACAGCTCTCACTGGAAACAATTTACAACGTGGATTGTAGATACTAACCAGAAGAACCCATCAGCTTCCTTGTTATTGAAATACCTAAATTACTTGTTTGAAACTAAGAATCTAGTAGTGAACACACTTAGAAACCACCTGTCGGCAGTGAAGGAACCCTTCCTCACCCTTACCGGTCTATCCTTACCCCAGAAAGACGAACAAGGGTTTATGAGAGCTTGCTTCAAACTCAGAGCCCCAAATCGTCAACTACTTCCTCAATGGTCAATCTCGAGGGTCCTAACATTATTACAGTCTAGGCCCTACTCGGTGAAACCAAACATAGAGAAGAAACTTAAGAAGTGTGTATTTCTGATGGCCCTGGCCACTGGCCATAGGGTCTCAGAATTAGCGGCCATGGCAAGGTCCCCAAACTGTCTACGGTTTGCCCCTAATAACGACTCTGTACATATTGCACCTGCACCAGATTTTATTGCAAAAAACGAGCACCAGGAACATATCTTTACACCTTTCTCCATTCCTGCCTTGAAAAAGGGAAAGATACACCATGCACTATGTCCTGTGAAAGCATTATATACCTACTTTAAGTCTGTTATTCCTAGAAATAAGGAACATTTATGGGTTTCTCCAGATGGCTCAACAAGGTTAGGGAAAAAAGTCTTAGCATCCACAATAGTAGATGTAATTAAGGAGGCAGATCCCCAGGTGATTGCCAAAGCTCACGACGTCCGCAAGTGGGCCACTACCATCAGGTTCCTCAACAACTTTTCAGTAGAAGATATCTCTCAAACGGGGCTCTGGTCCTCGAGCAATACTTTCCTATCCAGATATTTGTCAGTACACCTGGAGAGACCCAATTTACCATGCATAGCTTTAAGGCAAGAACATACCCCTTGAGGGCATTAAGTAGTCTGTTGTATCTGATTCAGCACTTTTATTACCAGTCCAACAGCATAAGAGAGAGTGTGCCCTGCCAGTCTCTATAAATGGAAAGAAAAGAGGGGGGCGTGTTGAAGTCCCATGACGAAAAGGCAGGTCACACAATCTGAAACATATAACAAGAATGTTATGACCACATGATATCTATTACATAGCAATACCTATGTTTATTGCAACTACAAATGTTTAACATTATTTTAGATTTTACGCTAAATTGATGAGATAGATTACCAGTATGTATTCACATCTCAATAGTTCTGTTTCTATGAAATAAGGCTTCTTTTAATGGTACCCGCCTTATACTGTATATCTTTTCTTACTGTTATACCTTTTATAAGTAAATACATGTCACAGTTCATATATTAGTTTTCAGTCTTCCTTTTAATTTGTTTTATAGCTAAAGAGCATCTGAAGGTCCCTCCACCGGTCGTGATATGCTAGGCTCTTACTTCATTGACGTAAGGAGCCACCAATAAATTACGGTTTTGACAACCCGTAAGGGAAGGAAGGAAAAACTACTATTTATTGGTGGCTCCTGAAGTCAATGACGAAATTGCCCTCCCTCCATCCCCTTCCCATTCACATACTCAATTTGGTATATACTTTAGAGGCCAGTTCAAGACCAACTGGGATTTCAAGGCATGCTCATGGGAACAGAGGAAGATCTGAATGCGCAAGTGGCGCGGCGTTTGAACTGTACTATCCCTTTTTCTTTTATTTTTCACTTTTCAGTGGCTCCGTCTCAATGACGTACCTTAGGAATGATTAAGGGGTACCCCCTAAGAAGATATTGGTTCTCGACCGTAGTGATCAGGATTAACCCGGGCTCAGAGGAGCCCGGAACGAGGCCATATTACCATAGGCTCTTACGTCATTGACTTTCAGGAGCCACCAATAAATAGTAGTTTTTCCTTCCTTCCCTTACGGGTTGTCAAAACCGTATTTGGGTTATTCTGATATTCCTCTGCCTTATTTTGAAAATAATTAGTTTTCGCTGATTTCATTTTCCTACTTAGTTTATTTCTGGCCCTGTTGAACTCATGTTTCAGACCTTGATCCTGTCTATGTTTCGCTAGCCTTTTTAACAGATTGTCTCTGTGTTCCAGATGGTGTAGTATGTCATTGTTGATCCATGGGTCTGACCTTGCTTTAATTCGTATGTCTTTCAGAGGAGCTATTTCGTCTAGGATGTTTGTGATGATGGTTCTGAAGCCAACCCATGCGTCATTAACGTTTGTACTTCCAAACACTGGAGACCAGTCTGTATTCCATAAAATGTCCAGAAATGTTTCCTTATTGTAGTTTCTGAGTGACCTTGTTTTGATAACCTTGTGATTCTCTAGGGTAATTTTTGTGGTTTTCCGTGTGCAATATGTGACGAAGTGATCACTTATCCCAGTTTGTATAACCCCTGATTGGGATATTTTGTCCTCTCTGTTACAGTTTATGTGGTCTAATATTGTGGCAGTGTTCTCAGAGATACGTGTGGGGGTTGTGATGAGTTGTTTGTGATTGTGCATTGTCAGTATATGCCTATATTCTCGTACAAGCCTATCATTTCGTTGTTTGTAACACAGGTTAAAATCCCCTAGTATGATGGATTCATTCCGAGGGTCTAGCGATGACAAAGTTCGTTCAAATTTGGTCAAGAATTGTGTGTCGGCTGGTGGCCTATAGCATACCCCAATTGTGATGGGTCTTTTCCTCGGCAGGTGTAGGTCGATCCACAGAGCTTCGTGATTTTCTACATGGAGGTCGGTCCTAGTTGTGTGTGTGAGGTTGTTTTTTACATACAGACATACTCCTCCCCCATGCCTATTGCGATCGTTCCTAACCATATTGAAACCTTGAATGTTTATTTCACCATCGTTTATACTTGAATCCAGCCAGGTTTCTGTGATTGCAATTATTGAAGCTTTGGCCTTATTAGCTAACAAGTTTATTTCTGACACTTTATGGTACATTGATCTGGCGTTAATGTGGATAAGATGGAACCCTTTGTTGGTGAACACTCTGTATTCATCTTTGATTTTGAATGTATCCTGGCTGGATTCTGAGTTGTTAATACTTGGATCATTTACATTAATATTCGGTAATGAATGCAAAGCACACTTATTGCAAAGGAATTCCCGTTCTTCACTGTTGGTCTTCTTAGAGATGCACTTCATGTGAGCTACATGTTTACACTTTACACAGTTTTGGATCTTCTGACGTCGTGTTATGAGTGATTCACAAATAAAACAAAATAAAACAAGGTAGTGAAAATAGGAGAAACTAACTACACATTTCCACATCCCAAATGGAAGGGCGTACTGCCAAACATAAATATATCACTAAATATATCTGTGCTGTTTATCTCTACCCTAATTCGACTGGCTATCCAAAATTCTTTGATTATCTTACTTCTAAAGTGGAACACATTCTATCCATCTCTCCCTTCTCTGAAATCTCCATCTTAGGAGATTTCAATGTTCATCATCACCAATGGCTCTCCTCTCATCTCACTGACCAACCTGGTGAACAAGCTTACAGTACATCTTTGCTATCCTAAATGACCTAGAGCAGATAGTTCCGTAACCCACCCATATCCCGGACTGCCTTGGAGATCTGCCCAACATTCTTGACCTATTTCTAACTTGTAATTTTTCTGCTTATAATATAAATTTGTTTTCTCTGTTGGGCTCCTCCAACCATAACATTATTTCTGTAGCCTGTACTGTCTCTCCGGTATGGCCTTCTGACCCACCCAGCCAGCGGCGCTTGTGGTATTTTGGCGCTGCCAAATGGGAGACTCTTCGGCAGTAGTTCTTCGATTTTCATGGAATGATTAGTGCTTCCGTGGGCGAGGACCCTCGGAGAGTGCCGAGCGCATTACCGAGGTAATCCTTGCGGGCATGGAGGCATACATTCCATTTTCTTTCTGTCAGAATAATGCAAAAAGAAAACATGGTTTACTCACCCTTGTTCTACTGCTGTCCGCAATAAGGAGGAAGCATTCAAACGGTACCGTCACCTTCGAACTCAAGAATCTCAGTCTTCCTATATTTCTGCCCGGAATCAAGCCAAATCTGTTCTTCGACTTGCCAAACACACTTTTATCAATAATAAATGCACTGAACTATCCAACTCTAGCTTTTCCTAAGCTTTATGGTATCAAGGCAAAAAACTTTCTAATAATTTAACTTCCTCGTCTTTCCCTCCCCTTTTCCACTCTGACGGCACTACCGTCGCCTCTTCCTCTGACAAAGCAGAACTCTACGCACAAACTTTCGCTAAATACTCCACCTCGGACGATTCCGCTGCTATTCCTCCCTCTCAACCTCCCTCTCCCCTACCTATTGCCTAATATCCTAATCTCTTCTAAATGTGTACTGTCTATACCCTCTCTGGGCCTAATAATAAGAAGGCGTAAGGACCGGATGGTGTTCCTCCTGTTGTACTAAAAAACTGTGCTTCCGTGCTGACTCCCTGCCTAGGCAAACTATTCCGTCTCTGTCTCTCCTCTAACGTCTTCCCTTCTTGCTGGAAGTTTGCTCTCATTCAACCTGTGCCAAAGAAGGGTGACTCTCAACCCTCCAACTATTGTCCAATTGCTCTAATTTCTTGCATCTCTAAAATTTTCGAATCAATTCTTAATTCCAAATTCCTTAAGCATTTGTCTTCACATAATCTTCTTTCAGATCACCAGTATGGTTTCTTTAAAGGACACTCTACTGGTGATCTCCTTTATTACCCTACTAGCTCTTGGTCATCCTCCTTACGGGACTTCGGTGAGACATATCAAAAGCCTTCGATAGAGTCTTGCACAAATCACTTGTTTCCAAACTACTTAACCCGTACAGCCCCAGCTGTACGCCTGGGGCGACGCCTGACGCGTCGGCGATGTATGTAACGCACAGCCCCAGAGACGCGCCTGGCGCGTCACCCTAATTGCGCCGACCGTGACCTCAGGTGTAGCCACTCAAGAGGGCTCAGATTTGTATGGGAACTGTGTACGTATCCCACGCAACCCTGCCGATGGTTGAAAACTCTCAAAGTCCACGTGCGTGCGCGCGAGCGCGCAATAACCTGTTTTTTGGGGATAATTGCCTTCAATTTTTTACTCTTGTAAAATCCGTTTTCGGGGTCTCTGTAGGACCATTTTTTAAGCTTTTTGAGCGGTTTTTCGTGGTTTTTCCTTCATTCCTAACCCATTCGCTATTGTTTCTGGAATAAAACAATTTTTTGAAAACCGGCCGGGTTCTGGTGCGCAAACATTACAAAACTAGCCGGGGCTCCACGGGTTAAAGTAGTGTATATCACAAAGTTGATGAATTTAATTTTAACGTAATAAACTTTCCTTTCCCTAGTAGTAATATCGATAGTAAAATAACCTATAATTGTTGTTATTCCCAGTTAATAAGAATGTGTAAAAGTTGCACTAAAGTAGATGACTTGGGCTAGAGCTAGGTTACTATATACTCATAGTAAACAGAGGTTTTGAGGCAGGTAAATTGTTACATAAATTTAACCTTTTTAAGGTCAATTATTGTGACTATTATAAAATTTGACATCACTTATTGTAATCAAGCATTTTTTACTTAAAGTTTCTAGTATAACCTCTGCTTACTTTTGTACAAAGGAGTACAAAATTGTGTTCTCTTTTCCTCAGTCATGGGAGACAAGTACAGTACAAGTACAGACAGCCAAGTATTATGGCATGGGTTTGGTGTATGTCATTTAACTACAAGTTTAATTTATTCATGGTACTGATCTAGATTAAGTTATTACCATTAATACAGAGTGTGAGGTGAAGCTGAACGGTCAGGCTATGGAGATCGTCAACTCTTTTAAGTATCTGGGCAGTGTGTTGAGTAAAGATGGGACTATGGATGAAGAGGTGCGGGAGAGGGTACAACAGGGGAAGAGGGTTGTAGGAACGCTAAAAGCAGTAACAAGAAATAGGGTGGTCAGTATGGAAGTGAAGAAGTCCTTGCATGACAGTGTGGTAATCCCGACACTGACTTACGGAAGCGAAGCATGGACGTTGGTTGAGAGACTCAGACCAAGAGTGAGAGCAGTGGAAATGAATTACTTAAGGAGTGCGTGCGGAGTTACATGGAGGGATAGACAGACTAATGAGGAAGTAAGAAGGAGGTGTGGTGTGGAGGTAGATGTGCTGGAAAGTGTGAAAAGGAACAACTTGAGATGGTTCGGCCATATGGAACGTATGGAAAGCGAGAGAATGACTAAGAGGGTGTACGAGAGCGAGGTGGAGGGACAGAGGGGGAGAGGTAGACCGAATATGAGGTGGAAGGATGGAGTGAGGAACTACATGAACGAAGGCGGTGCTGGTTGGGGGGAGGGGCGTCGACTGACTGGGGACAGAGGTGCATGGGGGCGGTTCGTTCGTGGCCACCCCTTCGGGGATCACGGCGTCAGGCAATAGATAGATAGATAGTATTTTTCCCGAAATGTATTAACTTTTTTTATAAATATGATAGTGTAATAGTAAAAGACCCCAACACTACAGGACAATCACCACCATCACAAATCCCCAAAGTCGCCAAAATCCCCCGGCACCCCGATTGTTTCCCTGAAGACCCCCAAGAGCCACCCATCTATCCCGTATCCATACTCCGCGGGGAAGAAATCAGAAGCCGTTGCACCGAGCCCCATCCACTCTCCGAAACAGATGAATGGGACCGCGCTGGACCCCAAAACTAGCCAGCAGCCCCAAGGAAGCAACCACGGTGAAGGAGGATCAGGAGGTGGCCATTTGCGACGGAGGCAAGAAGGAGGAAAAGGTGGTGGTGGATGAGGAGGAAGAAAAAGAAGAGGAATAGAGGTAAGCTTTTCATACAGTAGATTAATTAAAATAAGTTGATAGAGAAGGAGGAGGTAGTGTGGTTAGGCACAAGAGGCATGTAAATAACGGAGAATGTATGGGACTCCATAGTATTTGTTGGCTAGTTAGGCAGCCTGTCTATGAGAAGGAAACTTCTAAGCTAAACCTAGCTTGTTAGGGCCATTTGATCATGTGGCATCCACTGTAAATACGGTAAAAGCATTAAGACTAACCTTGCCAACTCATTCTCCTTGGCAGCTTCAGGCTCTCGGTGCAGTATTGTGACTCGAGACAGAGCCCGAACAGGTACATCACAACATAACAGAAGGCAAAACACCACAAGCCGGCCCACCATGCTTCCAGGCGTACACTTCATTACTACCGTCTCTCCGGGCCAGGCACCTGACGGACTATTATCTAGTCCAACTGGCACATAACCCTCTGTTCCAAACGACCGTGTTTACATTCATCTATTCACTAGCATTCTCTATTCATTCCTATTTATTACCACTTCTCTTGCTTGATCTATGGTCATTCCTCTATCTTCCAATGCTTGTCCTACACAGTCTCCATCTCCATGGAGGTCTTTCTACCTCCCCTTTTTCTGACTCACATTTTCTCTTTGTAAGCCTTTCATCTTCCATTCGTTCAACATTCCCATACCAGCTCTGCAGCCTTCTGTCCACTCTGGCCGACAAATGTTCCTGCAGCCCCACTCTCCTACATATCTCTTCATTCCTCAATCTGTCTCTACGAGTCACTCCACACATACTCCTCAAGCAGCTCAACTCCATCACATCCAGCTTTCTTCTCTCCTTCGCCTTCAGAGCTCATATCTCCACCCATACATCACTGTTGGTAAAACAATCCCTTGATACATTGCTTTTTTAACTTTCATGCCGAGATTTCTCACCATCCACTTACTTATATATAGATTTGTAGCCTACATACATAAATACATATAATTTTTTGTTTTAATCAATGACGGTAAACTGCCATGTTCTTATATTGATTACTCACTTATGAATATTTTGTAATAGAATCTGTTGCAAATTTTTAAAACTTGGTAATAGTATGACGCAGAGACATGGTTAAGTTAAGTAGAGCAGATTAACCAGACTACTGAGCTCCATATATAACTCTCATAGGTCTGGCCAGAGACATAGTAATTTCATATTATTCCATTAAGTATCTAAAAATCATCTGCTAGAGGATTAATTTTCTGCCAGGTGGAAAAGAATAACTAGTTAATAGAGTGTAATATAGTCTAATCCATCCTCTTTACCCGCAGGTGTACCAACGCAACCCCTTGGCCGACGAGATCTTCATCACAGATGTCACCGCCAACTACATCACCGTCACCATCCGAGAGTGCAAGAAACGCCAGGGGTTCTTTAACCTAACAAGTGCGCATGGGGGTAATTAGACACCTCTCCCTGTGCGCCTGTATTTGAGGTGTTTCCGTCACTAAAATATTCATTGTACCATTAATAGCATTAATACTTATCCATATGCGCCTATTATGGGTTGATTATAAAGGTATTAACCTGAAACAACAATAAAACGAGTGAAAACAGCGTTTGGATGGTCAAAATCGGAGATATAGCCCGCGAGTTGTATAATGTATGGGTGAGGCAAGCTGCTTTCCCGCCAATTTCCCCCAAGGCCACTGAGACACAGTCAATCGATACTCTCTCTCTCTCTCTTGCATTCGCTTGCTATCAGTGATGACCACACCCTGCAACCGGATTTCTAATGTTAGCACGAAAATATACCTCAGAATAAGGGAATAACAGGGAAAATAGGTGATAACTGAAGGAGAGGAGGAAAGTGGGGAAGGAGGAGAGGTAGAGGACTGAGATTTTGCATGGCCCAGGGGCCAAAAAAAAAAAATAAAATAAAAAAATAAAAATAAAAAAAAATAAAAAAAAATTGATGTCAAAAGTTGATTTTTTTTCTCTCTGACTCTTAAGAGTCTCCCCGCAGTCCGCCGGGGGAACTCTTAAGAGTCTCCCGGCAGTTCCCGGGTTAAGGACGGCATCGACGAGAACCAGAACTCACAGTTGTCGGTCAAGTGATTCGGAGGGGATTTTCGGACGTTTGGAAAGTTTACTTGTGGGACTTTATATTTGCTAGAGATATCAGAATTCCCAATCCTCCTAGTTACATGATTTGGCGGGACTTACGGACGTTTGAAAAGTTTCTTTGGAGGGGGGATAAATAGTGGTATATTTCTGTATGCTGATGGTGACAGTAGTAATGATAATTGTAAGATGATAGTGACAGTATTAGTGATGTTGGTAAGTAGTAGTGATGATGGTAAAAGTTGTAGTGATGATGAGAGTAGTAGTGATAATGGTGAGAGTAGTAGTGCTTATGATATTAATGATGATAGTAACTAGTAGTGATGATGGTGACCGATCGCAGAGTTGGGTATGCAGTTTTGTTTTTGGGCAAAATGGCACATCTACTTTATTTTCTAACCTACAACTGACTTGAATTATTCACAAGCATTCTCCATTCATTCCTATTTGTCACCACTTTTCTTGCCAGATCCTCAGTCATCCCTCTATCCAATGCTTTCTTCACACCATTTCTCCACCTTTTCCGAGGTCTTTCTCTCAACTTATCTCCCCTTGCGTCTGACTCGTAATATTATATTCTCTTAGTAAGCCTTTCATCTCCCATTCCTTCAACATGACCATACCAGCTTAGCACCCTTCTTTCCACTCTGACCGATAATGGTTCCTGTTGTCCCACTCTACGTACCTCTTCATGAATTTAAAACAAACACAAATTTAATTGTGTAATTATATTGTCTATTAGTGAAATTATTGCATACATGTTAGAATAATGAAAGGGTATTACTTTGTAATCAACATGAATATTTGCCATGGCTGGTGACGAAATGGTTCTGATGCATTTTTATACCACTGTACTTTAATTGTGTATTAAGCTGTTATTTTAACCTACTGATGATCATAATTTTGTTAAAACCTATGTTTATGTTGCAAAGTAAAGAACCTAAGTTTATTAATGTGCCTCTCCTTTACCAGTGCGTGAGATCCCTTGATTAGGATGGATTATTAGGTGTCATTTGAAAGCACATTCCATTTGCTTTCCAATAGTACAGTATTGATAATGGCCGCTTGAAAGATATAGCAGTGATAGATGATAGATTATCGATTTTGGTTACGAAAAATGTAATTTCAAAGGATTAGGGCTGATTTACAGTATGAAATCCCCTGATTAGGATAACTCGTTGGGTGTCTTTAGAAAGCATATTCTATATTCTTTCAACTAATGTAGTAATGGTTGTTATGCCCTGTTTTTCTACAGGTTTAACTTGGGTAATGTGAGTTCTAAATTAACTGGGTATATAAGGCTGCATGCACAATACAAGATATGAGGAATAGAGAACACAAAGAAACACATGGTAGCAAGTTACATGATCACGTTTATTGATATACCACTGCAGAATACTTGTGTAAGACAATACAATAGAATTGAACAACACTAGCATAAGTGGATCTGGATGGAGCCTAGTCTCCCACTTCCAACGTTCAGGTATTAATCTTCTGATCACTGGCTTCGATTCCACAGGTTTATATACCGAAGATCATCAATGTTACTTATAGATTCATATTCACTGTTAGATTTATTATTGGTAGCTCTGGTGCACAAGTAGTAGTTCACAGACTAGATTAGACACGCGTATTTTAGAGCACGGGAATTCTAGTAACCTCAGGGGGTACTGATCTAAGTTTTATATCCTTGTTTCAGAAATACATAGAACGCAAATCAGTGGGCGAACGTTAGATATCACTAGAGTTTTAATATCTGAATAAGGTAATTACGAGAGTCAAGGTCGCCTGTTAATTAAAGAGCACTGATCGCTTAGTACGTCCCAAATGGAATGGTTAAGTATGAATTACACTGGGCAAGGTCTTAGCCACTTCGTTGAAATATTAATTAGTGAATCTCTAAACAGCACAGTAATATGTAGTACTGCTAAAGGAAATCTTGGGTAGTATCTGATGGGTCTGGTCCTGGTTATCTTGCGTACATGATGTTGGGGGCTAACGACTGGTTCCGCGGCCGTCCAGGGGGGCCATATGTGTGAAGTTCTTCAATACGTGGGCAGGTCCTTCTATCCAAATCTGCCACGGAGTCTGCCGGCTCTGGGATCTCACTCCGGAACACACAAGGGCAGAGCTAGAAGTTAACTGCAGGGTAGTGACCCCTGGTTGGTGTCTAGCTTTCAACTGATTTGACTGGGGGCGGGAGTTAGATTTATAGGCTCGGTTCTGGACCCTGTAGACAGTAGGGATCTCGAGTCTTATGGACTTAATTGAGCTCTCAATAGATATGGGGACTAGGTAAGATGGTATTTACTGTTGTGGCACAGGGCGATAGGAAGCCTTTATATTTTCATATAACTGAGCCTTAGTAAGAGGTACTATTTTGGCTATACTGGACGTATTTAGGGGAGAGAGACTGGATCTACTTTGCGAGGAGGATGGGGACAGCTGTGATAGGAGCGTCTCTCTAGATTGTTCAATCTTCATTCTATGGTATAGCTGAGGTGCTAATTTAGTGATCAGAGCATGCAAGAAAGGTAAATGGTTTATTGTGAGTTAATAGAGGTTAGTAAAGGTGTTAGTCATTCATGGTTAGTTCATTGATAGGAAGCATTCCTGTGCTACCTGGCAATGACTCGAAAGTCAAAACAGGGGCCAGGTATACCTCCGCGGGGGTGGGGGTCTCCCTCCTCGGGTGGGCAAAAAGGGGGAGCTGGGCGCCCTCTCTTCTGTGATAGTCGTCCGGCGGCTGTGGCTAGGGGCTTGCCATATCACCAGTGTTTGTAATAACCCTGTGTATGAGACAGATGTGGGTGTCTTTAATACCAAAACCGAAGGTGCCTTAGCTAGCTGGTTTTACTCGGCTGGTTGTTAATTGTAGGGTTTGCTGGATATGGTGGAGACTGGGTTGCTAACTCTGCCACATTTATCTGGAAGTATGGCAATAGAAGTTAGTTACTGGCGGGGCGGCTAGCCTCGCACCGACGACCATTGGGTGCAGGGTTGTGAATGTGTTGTAAGAGAATAGATGGCATGCAAGGGGCTAGTAAAGTTCTAATGTTGTTCTGGCCTACTAAGTGAAGGTAGGCTGGATAGGAGTATATATATAAAAGGTTGGAGAGCGTTAGTAACGGACAATTCAAGGATCTTCAAGAGGTATGAGAGAGAGGCTAGGTCGGACAAGAGTCGAGAAGCGCGGGTGTCTTAATGAGAGGGGGGGGAGAGTTCAAGGGCTACAGGGAAATTTTGCCCCTAAGGTCCCTGGGCGTGGGGGTGGCATTAGGCTACAATTGATATGGAAGTTTGAAAAGGCAGTAGAATACGTTAGCCAAATGCTACCGGGGAATGCAACTATGGGGTGGTATAGGAGTCTGGAAAAGATAGAGTTATGTGATCAGTCCGAGGGTTATGGATACTATTAGTTGGCCCTGGGAACTGCATTTTCTATTAAATATAAATATCAACAACAGCGGCAGTTCGTAGGGGTACTTAGTTATTGTTTCGGGGTACTTATGACAGTACTGATAACCAGGTTATCTTATATAATCTCTGGTTGGGGTAAGAGGTGTAAGACACGAAGTAAATTGGCGTAGTGTGGACTGTGGATATGAAGGAGGCAAGGGGAAGACGTATGACAATTGTGGAAAGTAAATGGAAAAAGGTGAACACAATGGCGGATAAAATACTTAACCTAAAGGATTGCATACATCGATGAACGATGACATTATAGTCGTCGTCCTAATAAGGTGATGAAACCTGGTTGATCTGTACTTGGCACAATACAATACGACACAAGGACACTGCCGCTATGTCGCATCAATGCTGGTGGCAGTTAATATTATAGACTTAGTTACTAGAGGAACAATGCAAGGGGCGACTGAGCACGGGTTACACATATCTATACTCGTCATGGAAAATGATATAAGAGGTCTAGGGACAAGCGTGGGTGTTTGAACTTCTAAGATATATAACATCTACTTCTCGGATGCAAGAACATACATAGATATAATTATGGCTGTCTGATGTGTTGGCATTGGCTCAACGTCGGGACAGGGCATGGGTGATTTTAATATGAATGTATATTCCTGTTCATCATCTTTGTAGTTAGGAGTTAGGAGTTAGGAGAGGGTTAGTGTACGTGAGGTGTGGAAAATGGTCAGTTTAGAAAAGGTAAGTGGGTGCGTCCTGGAGCTGTTTAGCCCTGCGGGCTTGGGCCTGTCTGAAATGGCTGGCTCGGTCAGCTGGTCCTTTCGTTCTGTGGACCTTTCCTTTGGTGTTTCTGTGTGGTGTTCGTTCATGGCTTCTGTGGTGGGCTTCTCGTTCTGGGGCATTTTAATGGTAATGGCCGCTGATAAGCTATAGAACGAAAGCTATGAACGAAATATCCTAATTATGTCGAATAAGTATAAAATACCACAGGAACGAAAATCCTGAGAGCGAAACCCCCACCCTAACGAGCCACAGGAACGAAAATCCTGAGAGCGAAAACCCCACCCCAAACGAGATCCCCGGTCCCATTTCCATCCCCGATTTAGTCTTCCTCTCTCTCCAAATTCATTCCACATATTATACGTCTCTAAATCACAGTCTTCTAATATACAAACCACAATACTTTACTCACTGACATTCTTGATGTACCACCTAAGTATGTATTTAATTATGTAACCACCATACAGGCTATAATACTTTCATTGTGTAGGTTCGAGGCGATCTAAAAGACACCTTAGCTTCCATTTCACACCAAATCAGATCGTGATTACGTCAGCCCTGTATTTAGTTATATAACAATCATAGTCCCCCCCCCCAATTCTAGCAATTATATGTCTCTAACCTCCCGTTGTTTTATCCACTAACTATATATATTCCCAACCTTCCTAATACAGCCTCCATTTCACTAGACAAAATACCTAAGAGTAATTCCGAGATTAATTATGAAATTACCTTAGACAGCCCCATAACTCACTGAGATCCACATTGCTATTTTATTGATGTACCAACTCCCTAATGTTAACATAATTTAGGGAACTTGTAAAAAGAGAAGACACCTATCTTCGTTCCCCCATTTTTAGCAGTTAGCTATACATAACCTCACGTTGCATTGTGCAGTGCATTGCATTGCATTGCATTGCATTGCATCCTCACTTGAGTGAGGACTCTGCCAGATAACTCCTTGGCAACAATCGACTGTCTTACCCCATCAGCATTTTTTTTTTTTTTTTTTTTTTTTTCTATATTCCAACTACTCCCTCTCGGGCATAGGCTGAGAGCCTGTACATTCCACCGCTCAACACGGTGAAGCCCGTGAGGTCTTGTTCCAGTCTGGGGAGTGAGACATGTGAAGCATCCATCATGGCTCGAAGCAGCTCCATCTCTGAAGCGGCTGGTTGCTTCGCTCAAGTGCTTCACCGTCTCACCCTCCAGACTCAGACCCTCACTCTCACAATGCCACTCTTGTTGCCAAAAAGGTGCAAAACTGCCCACAAGAAGCCCATCTGCAAAACCTTTCTACACTACCGGACAGCTTGGACGGCCCCCAGAGCTACTGTTAACCCCCAACATCACTAACACAAGATAACCAGGAAAACTCTATCACAGTGTTACTTCGCAAAGTACCAGTGTTACGGTGCTATTAACCCGTGGAGCCCCGGCTAGTTTTGTAATGTTTGTTCACCAGAACCCGGCCGGTTTTCAAAAAATGGTTTTATTCCAGAAACAATAGCGAATGGGTTAGGAATGAAGGAAAAACCACGAAAAACCGCTCAAAAAGCTTAAAGAATGGTCCTACAGAGCCCCCGAAAACGTATTTTACAAGAGTAAAAAATTGAAGGCAATTACCCCAAAAAACCAGGTTATTGCGCGCTCACGCGCACGCACGTGGACTTTGAGAGTTTTCAACCATCGGCACGGTTGCGTGGGATACGTACACAGTTCCCATACAAATCTGAGCCCTCTTGAGTGGCTACACCTGAGGTTACGGTCGGCGCAATTAGGGTGACGCGCCAGACGCGTCTCTGGGGCTGTGCGTTACATACATCGCCGACGCGTCAGACGCGTCGCTGGGGCTGTACGGGTTAACTCAACCATCCAGTGTATTCGATTATGTCTCAACTTTCTCTGATGTTAGGAAACAAGTGATTATTATGCTAGTATGTGTTAATATATATCAGTGAAATTTAGCTTAGGCGAACTGACTCCCGTAATTATTCTTGCCATCAGGTTTAACCTGATTCGCCCTCACTGATATTTTCGGTCCGAAGTATCACCTAGACCAGTGCAACTAGTTACAGTTATCCCTTTACGTTAATTCTTGGGAAATAACCACATTACTTATACTTTCATCCTTGATTAAGTCATATTACCAGAGAGAGTTAACAAAGCAAAATACCTAACCTGTGTGATTCATGTACCCTACGTATCATAAAGCAATGTGATCAGAAGAATAATGCCTGAACGTTGGAAGTGGAAAGTATGTCTCTATCCAAATCCGCGATAAGTGCTGGGAGATTGTAAGGGGCGTCATCTGCTCTCTAAAAGGGGGGGGGGGGACATTCAGAGATAGATATAGGAAAAACAGGGGAGCGAAGCGAGCGATCAGCTGGGGGGTTCAGGGGGAGGGGCGCTGTAAGCCCCCCCCCCCCCCCCGAGAAAATTTGAGAAACTTAACAATATTTGGTGCATTTTAAGCCCACATAATTATCTATCTATCTATCTATCTATATGCTCAGGCCCAATCCCCATTTTGGGGGTAGCCGACTCAAGACAGAGCAAGAACAGGGAAAACACAAAAACAACATAAAACAAAAAATAAACACAGATAAAAAACACAAACTCACACACATCCAGGTCACCCAGGAGAAGACCCAGAGACCAGGGTTACCAAGGTCGCTCCAGCACTCCCCCGGCCCCTGACCACCCGGAGAGGTTCCGATCTCGGCAGGCAGACATGCAGCGGAGCCAAAGCCACATAATTATGAATAAATGATTTATATTAAGGGGAAAAGATATGTGTTGTTTATCAATGTTAACCAGTGCAAGTTTAAACACCTATAGTTCACAGATAGATTTCAAGTCTACTCTGACATCCTCAAATTCTCATTATACTACTTAAATCAGCAAACACTACGATCAGTATTTAACATTAAAAGGATATAAGGATACAAATAAAATAATTATTATATGGCAATGATAGTACATTATAAACTTTTAACAAATATACAGAAATATGTAAAAATAGTTGTTTCCTCAAATTCCTGGTTGTAATGAGAACTGAACATAAAAGTCATTAATACAAATGTAGATTTACAAATAAAAATATATTCAATGTATCAAATAAATCTGTAAATTCTCTTGTACATCATTACCGGGACCCATTTGACTAATATCTCCAGGTTGAAAAGGTTGATCTGGTACTGTAAGCTGGACGTACTTGAAGATTCACCGGCTGGACTCTCTTGTACATCATTACTGGTACCTATTTCATCCAAAGATTGTTCAAGAATTCTTCCTTCCTCTGTTGAACACTGAGATTGTGCCTGAGTACTTGCTTCTCTTTCCTGACAATAATGACCATAAACTATAATTTATTAGTGGCCCCTCCATCATTGACGAACATGCCTATTACATAAGGCATCCTCTTCAAACATTAATCCGCCGTAGTTTGAATCTACCGCGCAGAGCATTTAAAAACTGAGGAGCCTTCATCATGAGCGCACGCGACCTCACTCATGGCTTCAGTCATTATGAATTGGGTTCTCACTACGAAAAAACTTCGTAAAAAATAAAAACAAAAAGAAAATAAGAATAACTATCCAATAAGCTTTCCATCATATCGTGGATGTACTTGTGTGGATTTCTGACCAGACGCTGAATCAGGCGTCATTCCTCCTTCTTTGCTCTGCGCTCAGCCTGCCCGGACGTACCTTTCAGGCTCCGCTGGTTCCGCATTCGTTGCGTCCCTAGTGAGTTTTTTCTCATTTGTTTACTCTAGGATGTATCGAGTAAGGTTAGGATAGGCGTAGCAGGAGTGTCCTGGGCTGGTTGCCCGCAGTGCAGTGTATTTTGGGTCGTATGTATGGGGCATCTATTTCGGATGTACCCTCGTGGTCCTGTTGTGGACACGTGAACTTTTCACAGTTGTGTTAGTTGGTGATGCAGGCGGCTTTCATTACGCGTTAATTATTGCTGCCTTTTATCCTTCTGATGAGGTAAGCTGTGTTTGCTGACGTTCCCAGCGTATTTTTCTTCACTTAGTGAAGTTTTTTCTGGGTCCGTGTCAGGCTTCCCGGGGTGGGAAGTTATCGCTTCGGTGGTGTGTTGGCGGTGGTTCCTGTTGTGATATTCCAGTGTGTGTTTATATTTCAACTATTTTCATGCCGTCTACCTAGGCCTAGCCAGCCGCTCGTAGCTTTGCCACATGTCTAGTGTTATTATTTATTTTATAAATATGCCCTACTGTGTCATGTGTATCCGGGTTTTAGTTGTGTATTGGCTAATTCCTCGGACTATATTTGTTTCCTGGTTTAGTTGTGTATTGGCTAATTCCACGGATTATGTTGTGACCTTGGTTAGTCGTGCGTGTCTCTCCTCGTGTCGTATTGTTCAGATGGTGTCTGTTCAGGGTGGGGTTTGCCTTCCGGCGGGTTTTTTTTCTCGGTTTCACCATGAAAAATCCTGACCGATGAGCAGTGTTGGGCCACACGTGGTTTTTAACTCTGGCTGGTTCCCCGGCGTGGGGAGGTGTCTGTGGCTCTCCAGGACTGCGTCTCTGTGGGTGCCTGGTTTCAGGCCTCCTTTAAATTCCCGGCGGGATGGCTGTACCCATCCTTACATATATATATAGATATATATAAAGAAACGACGTTCTTGAGAACACTCGTTTTTATAGTTTTTCTACCTGGTTTACGACAACCACATGGAAAACCTAGCTGTTGTTTAGGCGTTCCTCCCCGGCGATCTTTTACAAAGAAGTCAGGAACTTGTGGGGTTAACTTTTAGACTTCTCACCCGGCGGGTGCACCTGAGCAGGGTGGGATAAACGACTTAGGTCTCATATAGTTAACCAATCCATTTGAGTGATACTCTGTGTATCGCTGCCTTTACTCTTACGGCAATTGAAGGTTCAGTGAGGTTTAACCAAATCGATTCCCACACCCGGCGGGTGCCCCTAAGTGGAGGAACTAAGGAATTTATAAAATTCAATTTTTAACCTCTTAATTGGGTGATACTTTCAGGTATCGCCGCCTTCTATTTTACGACGATCGTTTGGGACAATTCGTTAAAAATCAGATCTCGTATATTCCTGCCCTGGGCTATTCTACTAAAATATTTCAAGGGCCGGCGTCTTTATGAGGGGGGGCTTTGTTACAAAATTGAATCTTGAGACAGTCACCACCTCCTACAGACTATAAGTGCCATACTGGACCATTATATCAGAGGGTATTCTTCACGTTCTTTAGCAAGAAGATTTGTTTAGCCTCTTTACACCCCGCCGCGTAGCGAGATGTGTTAGCTGTGTCTTTGCATCCCGTTACCCGGCGGGTTATTAACACTTGTATGCGAACACGTGGGTTAACCTTATGAGCATTAATTCCTGGAAATTTTCTTTTTTTCCAGAGCTGAGCTCCGGCGGACCAATACAGACCCGGCGGTAGTTTTCACTCACCAGTCTCTGTCATGGCTACTGTGGCCCCAGTTTTTGCCCTGTGCATTACCCCTACTTGCGCGGGTATCCCAATTTTTGCGCATACCCTTTGCATAAGGTGTGTTAGATGTCTAGACCGTTCAAGGGGTCTCTGGGTTACTTAATTGTTCCTTTTGCTCCCAATTAGCCAATAAAGTCCTGTGTGACAATGACAAGACCGCGGCGGTAGCGTTGAGAGAGGTTCGACAACAAATGTCGGCCTACACTACCATTGTCGCACATAAGTCACTTCAATGTGACAACGTCCCACTTTGGGATAAGTTGCTGTCAGAGCACCCTCCCCCTAAACGTACCTCTAGAGTAACGGGTTTTAAGCCGACAGAGACTAGCCAGGGTTCTGTATCGTCTGGGTCTACGTTTAAACGCCCGAGGGAGCCTACTCCCCCGGCAGCCACATCCTCGTCGCAGGCAAGATCGAGGTCAAGGTCACCCCTCAGACAGCGGTCTTCAAGTCGGGCCTCTTCCCCGGCTAGTAAGAAGTGTAAGACTGAAGCTTCCCCCAGTGGCCATGGTGGTGATTCTTCCAAACCTAGGTCTAGTTCGCGGTCACACCGTAGCCACAAATCCTCCAAAAAGGATTCCCATAAGAAGTCCTCTCGACATTCTACTAAGTCTAGTGCATCTCATCGTACCTCTACACCTGACAGAGTTTCTGTTACAGCCTCAGAGTATAGTGAAGCGCCTGTCCCTAAACAAGATTTACCTATTGATATTTTAACCCTAGAAACGGAAAGTTCAGGAAATTCAATAATTGAGAATGTTTCAGACTCTCAAGAGAGCGTAGGCCAGGGCCTCGGTGTTTGGCGGTTTGCTCAGCCAGGGTCTGACCATCTACGTCCGACTCATACGAGTCACACAGTAGCCGATGTCCACAGGGACGCGGCGACCCCATCCTCTATCCCTGATTTATCTTGGAAACAAGGTACCCCTGCCTCGGCGGGGTCTTCTCAGGAGGATCGGGAGGAAAAAGATGAAGTGTCATTAATTTCGGATAGGGAAGGACAAGGGTCAGGCTCAGGCTTGGACGCCGCCCATGATAATACTGATTCACCTGAAAGTTCTTCATCAAACCAGTTTGTTACAGCACAAGAAATTGATGGGTTACTTACTCATGCTCTATCAAAATTCTTTAATCAACAACAGGAAAACCCCACAATGGACTTGGGGGCTCCCTCGACAAGTTCTACGGTACGGCCTCTGATAACGTCAATCGATTTATCTAAGATTCCTAACCCTCCTACTCTGTCACCTGCAGGGAGCTCTAAGCCAGCTACGGCGGCATTCACTACGTCAAATGTCAGGGTCATTACGGATGTTAATCCACCCCCTCTAGACAAAGCGCCTCTTAGAAAGGTAGCTATGCCCCTGCTTTATGGGCCAGACGAGTCATGGGTTCTTTTGAACCCCTCTAAGCCAGAGCTTGCCCAGCCTACCTTGTCAGGGGAACTCCCGGTACCACGTGAGTGGTTTATCCAGGGAAATAAGTCTAAGAAATTAAGGGCCATGGATGCCTTGGGTAATGTTTTGGACGTAAATATCAAGGCTATACCTAGTTATTATCACCAGGATTATTTTGTTTATGCATCTAAGCCTGCTTTACCCCCTGCCTCAGCTTTAAAACTTTTTTCAGACTGGTCTAAGCTGGATGGGTTTAATGATATTAAGGCTCTGTCGGCTCTTACTCCTGAACTAGATTTACAGACCGTCACAGACGACGCAGCTAATCCAGTTTTGAAGGTGGGACAGTTGGGTCCAGGACCTTGGGTGGATTGGGAGGTAGAGGCTCAAAACTTTGCAACCACTTTCACTTCTAAATCTTCCCACCAGATCCCTCAGGATACACATTCATGGTTCTCCATGCCGGTAGGTTCTGCCGGCGGAGTTCCGTCAGCTTTGTTTGCTTTCCTAGCTGCCCCTAAGATTAATCTTTGTGAACTGACGGACCCGTACACTCCCCCTTCCCCTTCTCACCTAGACAGAGAATTTAGGCTACGGGGAAAAGCTTTTCGCCTGTTTTCACAGTACATAGAATCTCAGGAGGTGGCTAAGACTATTCTACGGACTACTCAGGCAATCCCAGACGCGGAAGCACGAAGATCGGTTGAGTTATGCCGGCGTCTGATTCTTCAGTCGTCGATCCAATCCTTAGGTGACATACGCACCGCCTTACTTGAGGCGGTGCGAGCACGACAAGATCTTAGGATGTCGTTAGTTCGCACGCTGCCTGGTCGCATTGCTAACCAGGTGGTGATGTCCCCAGTACTTACTCCTTCTTTAATGTCCCCTGAAGTATGGCGAACGGTGTTTAATATGGCACAGGCCGTTAAGCACAGTCCCACCCCTTCTAAGAAACCTGCATTTAACTTCCCCAAACCCAGGCCTCCTACTAAAGCTCAGCCAGGGGGATCTAAACCTTTTCTTCCGCCTAAGTCCTCCCACTCCCCCCAGGGTCAGTTCAGGCATAGACAGAGTAGGTTTTCAGGTCAGAGAGGTCGCGGCCATTATAAACCAGGTCAGGGCCAGTCTTCGGCCAACACCAGCCAGCCGGCGAAGCGGCCAGCACCAACCCCACCATCAAAAAACTAAAGTCTCTCTCACTCCCGGCGCCTATCTTAAGGCCGGAGGAACCGAGGGTAGTACAGCCGGCGAACCCTTGTCTGCTAACTGGGTCGTTCCGAACGTGTCACCAAGCATGGCCGTTAAACACTTGGGCACGGATGGTGGCACGCAAAGGCATCACTTGGCAGTGGCTCCGGCGACCTCGATTACGTCAGCCGACAACGGCGAATTTTGTTTCTTTAGAGGTGGAGTCACTAGCCCAGGAAATGATTGCCAAGAATGTCATCATCCCGGTCCCCCCAAATTACCCTGTATTCACGTCCAAACTATTTTTGGTTCCCAAAAGGGACAGTGTTCAGATGAGGCCGGTCGTAGACCTGTCTTATCTGAATCTTCACATTCACAACGAATCTTTCAGAATGTTAACAGTACATCAAATCAGGCTAACACTTCCGCCGGGAGGCTGGATGTGTTCACTAGACCTGACAGACGCCTATTGGCACGTGTCGGTCAACAAAAGATTTCAAAGGTTTCTGGCCTTACGGATCAGGCACCAAAATTTTGTTTTTCAGAGGATGCCGTTCGGCTTGAACCTGGCACCTCGATTATTCACAAAACTAGTCCGGCAAGCCCTGATGCCATTGTTAAAACAAGGGATCAGAGTGTTGTGGTATCTGGACGACTGGCTGGTGGTGGCAGAGACACAACAATTATGCATAAAACATGTCAATATCATTTTAAATCATGTCAAAACTCTAGGCTTCAAGGTAAATCTGGTAAAGTCAAACCTTGTTCCCTCACGAGTAATTCAGTGGATAGGGCTGGTCTGGGACACCGCCGCTCTCACTCTGAGTCAGAGTGTGGACAATCGCAACAGGTTTCGCAGGAAACTGTTCAGGTTTCTTCACAGTCTGACTACGACGCGAAGGGTCTGGGAGTCTCTGGTCGGCTCTCTCAACTGGATTCAACTAACTGTCAAGTTGGGCCGGTTGAAAGTAAAACGATTAATATTGGAAGGCAACAAATATTTCCCGCTCTTACCGGCGGGAAAATTATGGCCCATCCCGAAATTAATCCACACCTTACTAGCGGTCTGGGCGAAGAGGGAAACATTGCACTCAATAATGTCATGGACCTCTCCTCCACCAACGGTATGGGTAGACACGGATGCGTCAGGCACAATAGGTTGGGGATTTCAGTCAAATCAGGGGCACCAGGGTCAGGGACTTTGGTCCCACTTAGAAATCTCGCACATCAATGTCAAAGAGTTACTAGTCCCCTTGTATTTCCTTCAGGCTCACGGCCCGGCGTTACGGGGCAAGTCGGTGGCCTTCAGAATGGACAATCTGAATGCAGTCCACTGTATTCAGAAACAAGGGTCAACGAGGTCAAGGAAGTTGCTAAACGTGTCGGAAGAGATTTTTGCTCTAGCCAACAGTCTAGATATTTATCTTCACGCATCTTATCTCCCAGGCGTAGCGAACGTCTGGGCAGACGCTCTGTCCCGGAGACAGAGCACGACAGTAGAATGGGAGCTCAAGCAACCCATTTTCGACCTAATGATTGCAGAGCTCTCCCATCCACAAGTGGATCTTTTTGCGTCCGAGGAGACTCACAAGCTCCCTCTATACCTCACCCGCCGGGTGAAAACGCCGGCAGGGGGGCCAGACGCCCTAGTGACAGACTGGAACAGATGGAGCTCCATCTATCTGTTTCCGCTGCCAGATGCGTCACTAATGTGCCACGTAGTGAACAAACTACGAGATTATCGAGGCTTAGTCTCGCTAATCGCGCCACTGTGGCCGGCGCAGTTGTGGTACCAGCAATTGAAAATGTGGTGCCCGGACCCGGTATCGCTCCCGGTCGGGTATTTCCACTTAGACACGATTGGCAACCTAGCGACCTCGCTGACTTTTGCATTATGGACATTCAGGAGGCCAAGTGGCTAGCACCATACGGTAGAGATGTGACAAATAAATTACTTAATCAATATACTCAGTCTACAAAACGACAGTATCAATCACATTGGCAAGCCTTTACTTCTTGGATCGTTAGGACAGAACAAACTGTACCCTCAGTGGCATTAGTTTTTAATTATTTGAATTATCTGTTTGAGCAGAAACGTTTATCTGTGGTAACATTAAAAAATCACTTAACTGCGATTAGAGTGCCCTTTTTAGACCTTACGGGTCTTTCCATACCGGTAGCGGAGGAAACAGGTTTTATGAGAGCATGTTTTAAACTCCGCCCACCTCCCCGTCAGCTCATGCCTACTTGGTCTCTGGACAAAGCTTTGTCTTTGCTTCACTCTCGTCTGTACCAAAATACTGCAGACTTTGCATTACTCTTAAAAAAGGCGGTTTTCCTTTTGGCTTTGGCCACCGGAAACAGAGTGTCTGAGCTGGCGGCGATGAGCAACACACCTAATTGTCTTAGGTTTGGTAGACTTAATGAATGTATTTCCATTGCACCCTCCCCAGGTTTTGTAGCCAAGAATGAGCATAGTGCACACGTGTTTTCTGAGTTCACGGTGCCGGCGTTAAAAAGGGGAAAGGTGCATCATAATTTATGTCCAGTGCAAGCTCTAACCAAATATTTGAGAGTAGCTCCTCAAAACCCCCAAGGTGCTTTATGGGTAGCAAGTACGGGTAAACGCTTACTTAAACGGCGATTAGCCTCTCTTCTGGTAGAAGTCATTAAAGAAAGTAATCCCGGCGTTGTGGGTCGGGCCCACGATTTACGCAAATGGGCAGCCTCTTTACGTTTCCTGAAAAATTTTTCAGTTGAAGACATAGCGTCCACACAGTTGTGGGCGTCTAATCATACGTTTCTGTCTAGATACTTGTCAGTTGCTCTAGACAAACCTTCCTTACCATGTATAGCTTTAAGGCAGAGGGTCTAGGTGGCCCTGCAGTCACTTTTGTTTACTTTCACGGGAAAGGGGGGGGGGGGGGGTGCAGTCAGTTGACATAGGACACCCTAGACCCCGCCGGAGTATGAGAGCTGTGATACAATTTAAGGTTAAAATGTGATATGAAAATTTCTCAGTGAGAAATTGTGCTAGTACAATGTTAAGTACAAAACAACGGTGTTGTTAGAGTAGTTTAGCTGCGAAAGCAATTTAATTTTAGAATAATGGAGTTCCTTTGCAATTTATCTCCAAGTTTATGTTGGGGTTTATTATGTGCACATATAAACTTATAACTTGTTATTTTTTGTCACCACTCGTTGAGTGGGGTGCCTTTGTAACTACAGATCTGTGTTCAGAATCTTCAGGGTTACCCATTTTTGTCAGGCAGGCTTCTTTGAAGCACGCACCTGCCTGAACCCCCTTTTTCTTGTATTTTTTCGGCTACGCCGTTGTTAAATATATTTTCAAAGTAAGAATACTATGTGGTTGTTTTTATTATCTGCTTTTCTAGAGTTATGATATGATTACGAATGTCCCCCTCCAGTCTTAGAAATCAGGCATGTTCGTCAATGATGGAGGGGCCACTAATAAATTATAGGTTTGACTCCTGTAAGGAGATAAAGTAAACCTAATATTTAGTAGTGGCCCCGTAATCATTGACGACTGGGGCCCTCCCGACCGTCCCCTTCCCATTCATTGATGTATTAAGGATTTTGGTTTACTTGATATGTCAGTGAAGGAAGAATGACGCCTGAATCAGCGTCTGGTCAGAAATCCACACAAGTACATCCACGATATGATGGAAAGCTTATTGGATAGTTATTCTTATTTTCTTTTTATTTTTATTTTTTACGAAGTTTTTTCGTAGTGAGAACCCAATTCATAATGACTGAAGCCATGAGTGAGGTCGCGTGCGCTCATGATGAAGGCTCCTCAGTTTTTAAATGCTCTGCGCGGTAGATTCAAAACTACGGCGGATTAGTGTTTGAAGAGGATGCTTTATGTAATAGGCATGTTCGTCAATGATTACGGGGCCACTACTAAATATTAGGTTTTCTTTATCTCCTTACAGGAGTCAAACCTATATTTTGGTCGCCGCGGGCAAGCATCCCACCTGTCTATACAGGTATTTTATACGTGCTCTACACTTACTCAGGATAGATTCCAAAATTGTTTCACCTGACAAACTCGCGTCCAGTTTCAGTCCGAGATATTTAACTTGTGACACTGTTGTTATAGGAATATCATTACAGTTGACCGAGAAGCCCACAATGTCTTTCAGTTTGCGTTTTGTTCCACATAAGATGGCTTCCGTCTTGCCCAGGTGAAGAGATAGTCTATTGTCCACTAGCCATTCACTAAATGATGCTAGTTCTTTGGAGAGTGAAGCGGCAATACTTATTGGGTCTTTTCCTGAAACCAGAAGCACGCTGTCGTCTGCATACAGTAATAATTTACATGAGACGCTCAGTTCCATGTCGTTCACATAACAGAGAAAGAGTAAGGGACCAAGGATGCTTCCCTGCGGGACCCCACAGTTAATTGGCATAGGATCAGATATATAATCATCAATTTTGACTCTTTGGGTTCTACCACTAAGATAAGATTTAAACCAGTTCACAGACCCTATGCCCATTGCTTGTAGTTTATTACATAGGATATCATGGTCTACTGTGTCAAACGCTTTTTGTAGATCAAGAAGAACCATACCGGTGTAGTTACCTTTAGACATTTCTTTACGAATGTGATCCGTTAAGTGGATGAGACAGGAGTCTGTTGAGTACATGCATCTGAAACCTGATTGAAACTTATAGAATAGATCATTTTGTTTGAGGTAGTGTTCAATTTGAGTGTATACCGCTCTTTCAAGGATTTTAGATACAATACATAATATGCTAACTGGTCTGTAGTTGCCAACTTCTAGTTTATTTCCTTTCTTGAATAGAGGGGTTACAATAGCTTCCTTCAGTTCAGCAGGTACTGTGTTGGTGTTAATTGACAAGTTGATGATGTGGGTTAGGGGGCCTGCTATACCAATGGCTCCATCTCGTAGAAATTTGGCAGGAATTTTGTCTGGTCCTGTGCTCTTATGTACATTTAGGTTAGACAGCTCGTCAAAAGTGTATTTTGGTGTAACATTTTGCAATCTAAATGTGTTCGGGTGTATGTCTTTATTTCTGTAGAAATTACGAAAGGTGGCCGTTGTTGTCGTGTATTTATTGAGAGGTTGAGGTAGGTTATGTGCAAGTGTGTTTACTATGGAAGTGAAGAAGGAGTTGAAGTAGGTTGAAATTTGTCGTTTATCGTGGCAAACCTGATCATTAATGGTGAGAGCAATATTAGTGTTAGACGAATCCCTTGTCTTGTTGCTGTAGCCTGTTGTTTTTAGGTGCCTCCATAGTTTCTTTGGGTTATTCTGATATTCCTCTGCCTTATTGTGAAAATAATTATTTTTCGCTGCCTTCCCTTGGAATCCTAATGAACTCTCACCCCGCCCACTACCTTAATCTTTAAGTAGTCTAAATCACATGTCTGTGAGCCACCGCCACCACGTGGCCACAACCACTATAATTCAGGGGTTATATAATTATGTATTGTTTTCTATTTTACTATAATTACAATAATAATTCTGGGAAAAGTGGTGGTGGTGGCATTGTTGATGATGACGGCAATATGTAACTACTGCTATTATTGGAGTAGAGGGTGTTCTTATGTCGTTATTGCCGTCCACATTATTATAGTTTTGTATTTTTACATTTATTATTACTTTATTATTATTATTATTATTATTATTATTATTATTATTATTATTATTATTATTATTTGTTAATATTATTATAGTTAAAATACCACAGGAACGAAAAACCTGAGAGCGAAACCTCCACCCCTAACGAGCCGCAGGAACGAAAATCCTGAGAGCGAAACCCCATCCCCAACGAGATCCCCGGTCCCTTTTCCATTCCCGTTTTGGTCTCTCTCTCTCTCCCAATTCATTCCACATATTATACGTCTCTCAATCACAGTCTTCTAATATAGAAACCACAATACTTTACTCACTGATATTCTTGATGTACCACCTAAGTATGTATTTAATTATGTAACCACCATACAGGCTATAATACTTTCATTGTGTAGGTTCGAGGCGATCTAAAAGACACCTTAGCTTCCATTTCACACCAAATCAGATCGTGATTACGTCAGCCCTGTATTTAGTTATATAACAATCATAGTTCCCCCCAATTCTATCAATTCTATGTCTCTAACCTCCCGTTGTTTTATCCGCTAACTATATATATTCCCAACCTTCCCAATACAACCTCCATTTCCCTAGACAAAATACCTAGGAGTAATTCCGAGATTAATTATGAAATTACACTAGACAGCCCCCTAACTCACTGAGATCCACATTGCTATTTTATTGATGTACCAACTCCCTAATGTTAACATAATTTAGGGAACTTGTAAAAAGAGAAGACACCTATCTCCGTTCTCCCATTTTTAGCAGTTAGCTATACATAACTTCACGTTGCATTGTTCGTCTGTCAATTTGTGTCCCTTGCCAGTTCTTGTAGTGATTTATGCCTGTTGATTTAGATAAGTTAATTACGAGTTATGTAACAACCTTTAACCATGACTCTATACACCCGATAAACCTATGCCAGTTATTGTATTGATTTAGGCCTGTTAATTCGGATAAACTCACTATGACCAATCTGCAGACGATTATCAGGAGAAATGCAGGAAAGCTACCTCGTATCTCTCTCTCCATGACGAGTATAGATATATGTACCCCCGTGCTCAGTTGCCCCCTTGCCTTGTCTTAAGAACACAAGAACATAAGAAAATGGGAGTCTGCAGAAAGCCGATCGGCCCACACAAGGCAGATCCCTGTCTTCTAGTAAGTGTATATATAATATTAACCGGAGTATGCCACCAGTATTGATACGACATAGCGGCACTGTCCTTGTGTCGTATTGTGCCACGTGCATACCAAACCGGTTTTCATCATCTTATTAGGACGACGGCTATAATGTCGTCATTCATGCATGTATTCAATCCTTAGGTTAATTATCTTTTATCCGCCATTGTGTTCCTCTCTTCCATTTACTTTTCCACAATTGTTATACGTCTTCCAATCACCTCTTCCGTATCCACAATCCACACTACTCTGTTTTGCTTCGTGAGTCGTGACCACATGCTCAGTGGTCACCTGTTTTGTGGGTCACCCTGTCTTTTGCTCCTTCACGCCCCGCTGCACACACCACACTACCTGTTCGATCGTAGGGAAATGCGACCCCTATGTCCAGCGCATTAAGGGTCATTGCCCTAGGTCGCGAGCGGCGTGGCGCCTAGCCTCAAACCACCCCCTTTACAATTCACAACCCTCCCCCTGTAAAGACGCCATAAGAACGTTATAACATGCCGACTCAGTTCGTTCACTAACCTCAACAAATGGAAGGTAAGGACCTATCCTTGTACCCCCCCTTAACTATCCTCTAACTCCCTAGCCCCACTCACAACCTGAACCAGAACAATAGCCGGCACGAGACTAGAACGACCCCCTCTCATCCCCCCTTAAAAATTTAAATTTCCCCATGACTTGCATTTTCACAAAACCACTATTCTTAAACACCCACGAGTGATCCCCTAACTAGGAAGATACCTCCTGACAACCTGAACTCATATCTCAAACCAATTAACGTAAGAACTCTCGATAACCATATTCAGGGAGAGGCCTGTCCCCCCCGACCCCACGGGGACCCCACCGACCCCCGAGGAGAATTACCCTGACCCGCAAGCCAGCAAATTCTTGCCAGACAACAGGTGAGTTTCCAACAGGTTATGACCTACAAATCTAAATACCTATCCAAATACCATCCTATCCCATCCTTAACCAAAACCAAAATCTTCCTTATCCCATCCTAGATTACGAATAGCATGTCAGCTAGACCAGAGAAGGATACTTAGGTGAATTGATGAATAATACCTCCCAGCCTATTCACGTAGGGCGCCAGTAAAGTAGTCCCTATTAACCTTCACCAAATCTGCCTAAATAACTCTACTAGTACCTCATACTAGAGTTAAGATATCCACGATCATAAATCAGATAACAAGTTTCTTACCGCCACATTAAAGACCCCCCTCCCTAACCCCCTAAGTTCACCAGAATAAATTAACTACTTCATAGCATTGATATCCAATACTTCTAGAACATTCCTGAAGCTTCCTTGACCTGCCTATAAATAAGACCCAGAGACAACAGTCGGGCAGTTGAATATTAGAGCCCAAAGCAACGGTTGTCCACACTGCGGTGGCTTTCTAATACCCCTCCCCCCCTCAAGATTCACGATAGTTCGGCGTTCCGTAATCTGTGCAACTCTGTGAGGAAGTGATTTAACCTTTTACAAATGTTTTATTGCGATCGGGACTACCGGCAGTAATATTATATTGGTAGACAACAAATTCACAAATTATTGATTGTTTCATTAACTTCTGATAGTGCACCATCCGCTACTTGAGCTACGAACGATCATAACTCATAACTGATCTAAGGCAGAAAGATCTTGTTATGTTAGAAGGGATTATGTGAGAAACTCTTGAGTGAGGACTTGGCAACAATCGACTGTCTTAACCCATCAGCAATTGTTGCCAAAAAGGTGCACAACCGCCCGCAAGAAGCCCATCTGCAAACCTTCTCTACACTGCCGGACAGCTTGGACGGCCCCAGAGCTACTGTTAACCCCCAACATCACTAACGCAAGATAACCAGGAAAACTCCATCACAGTGTTACTTCACAGAGTACCAGTGTTACGGTGCTATTAACTATCAACCATCCAGTGTATTCGATTGTCTCAACTTTCTCTGATGTTATAACAAGTGATTATGCTAGTACACATTAATATATATCAGTGAAATTTAGCTTAGGCGAACTGACTCCCGTAATTATTCTTGCCATCAGGTTTAACCTGATTCGCCCTCACTGATATTTTCGGTCCGAAGTATCACCTAGACAAGTGAACATCCTAGACCAGTGCAACTAGTTACAGTTATCCCTTTACGTTAATTCTTGGGCAATAACCACATTACTTATACTTTCATCCTTGAGAGTCATATTACCAGAGATAATTAACAAAGCATAATACCTAACCTGTGTGATTCATGAACCCTTCGTATCATAAAGCAATGTGATCAGAAGAATAATGCCTGAACGTTGGAAGTGGGAAGTATGTCTCTATCCAAATCCGCGATAAGTGCTGGGAGATTGTAATAAGTCCACTAACCTACCTGAGTGCTCCAACATCTAATGTTCGTGGAATTCTATTACGTACCTTCTACCTGAGTGCTATTGAGAATAAAGCTGTATTACAAACCATTTATCCGAGATTATCTATGTCCTCTGTTGATTCTCTTTATGTATTTTGCAAGAAATCCAATAACCCAATCTTGCAGAACTCACCTATACCAAGTTAATCCTGTATAAAATCAGGGCATAACAATAGTTATTATTATTATTATTATTATTATTATTATTATTATTATTATTATTATTATTGTTATGCCCTGTTTTTCTACAGGATTAACTTGGGTAATGTGGGCTCTATCTGACTGGGTATATAAGGCTGCATGCACAATACAAGGTATAATAATAATAATAATAATAATAATAATAATAATTCTTTATTCCAGACACATAAGATAGATACAGTATAAATACAGTACGACCTAATGGTCCATATCACATACACTTCTCGTCAGAGCACAGATAATAATTATACACAAAGATATATTAATAAAGACACAATAAAATAAAAAATACAGTAGGCCTATTTACAGAATAGAGCACATATCACATTTTGTCACAATATAACACAGATAGGCTAACTAAGGCTATTGCTCAATGTTGGTTAACACCTATTGCACAGATCATTGCTCATAGTTCAATTAGACCTATATATTACATTACATGAGGAATAGAGAACACAAAATAAACACACGGTAACACGACACACGATCACTTTTATTTAGATAGGTGAATAAAGAGCATAGAAAGATAGTAAGACTCTGTGGTGTAATTCGATTTACGTTGGGTAGATTTGATTTACGTTGGGTAGGTTAGTTAGTTTTAGGCACATTGCGCGAACGAAGGGGGGGGGGGGGGCCTGTAAACACGCGTGTGAGGATGGGGGTGCAGAGGTCGCAGGGAGCTTCCGTCGTATTTACCGAGTGTAGTGTTGCTGTGGTAGGTGAATAGATTCGGTCGAGGTCGGTGGTTCGTGTGGTCATCACTGTAGATGTAGGTTAGGTCGGATTGTGGTTTGAGGTCGCAGTTTCTGGAGCGTTGACAACATTGGATGGGGAACTGCTTGGCCTAGGCCTAGGCTAGCCTATACTGTACAGCGCCGCACAAGGATATTCTCACTGTGAGGTAAGGGTGCTAACGTTTTTGTATTTCAACCACAAGCTATCGAGGCGCATACTAGTCACCATGTCTGGAAAAGGGAAGGTGAGTAGTGAAATGATGAAGTCGTATGATGGTAAGGGCGACGTGGTAGCGTGGCTAAAGAAGGCAGAGTTGGTGGCGAAACTCTTGAAATTTGACGACTTGGCTAGTTTCATACCACTGTACTTGGAGGGAGATGCGTTAGCCTTGTACCTCGAAATGAGTGAGGATGATCAATTAGATGCTAAGAAGATAAGTGCTAGATTGAAGGAGGCTTTTACACAGGGAATGTTTGAGGCATATGGAAGGCTAAAGAGGGTGACATGGACAGGTGAGGGGGTGGATGTCTATGCTAACGAGATAAGGAGGGTGGCAGGGCTAGCTGGGTGGAAGGGTGGAAGGGTGGAAGGCTTGGAGAGGGCTGTGAAGCTAGCTTTTATAACTGGGTTTCCGGACAGGATATCGATGGAGCTGCAGCAGGTTAAGGACGTCGAGTCGGATTCGGTGAGCGTGAGTGAATTAATAGTTAGGGCTAGAGTATTGGCATCAGGAGGAAGCCGGGGAGTTGCAGCGGTTGCTACTGGGGGGCTGGAAGTGGAGGCAAGGTGGCAGGCTCCACGGGGTGACCCGAGTGGCAGGAAATGGGAGGCGCGTGGGTTCAAAGGTCGCTGCTTCAGATGTGGTGGCTCTCACATGGCAAGGGAGTGTAAGGAGCCGAAGCCAGCCATAACTTGCTATCGGTGTGGGAAGGAGGGTCACATAGCGATCCGTTGCAACCAGGGAAACGGTCAAGGGGGAGCTGCTGCGCCGGAAGCTACCCCTTTAGTTGAGTAAAGGCGCTCCCAAGCTCCCTGCCAGTGGTGGAGGTACTGGTGGGGGGGAAAGGGGCAAGAGCCCTTGTGGATACTGGCTATTCGACCACTGTGTTGGTCTCTCGTTTGGTAGGAAAGTGTGAGGGAGAGGACGCTAGGCTGGTCGGAGTCGATGGAAGAGATAAGGTGTGAGGGTGCCAGAGAAGTGGAGTTGACAGTGCGAGGAATCCGATTGTGGATCAGGGCCATAGTACTTGATACAGTAATTGATGGCATTGATGTAGTGATGGGGATGGATGTAATCAGCCAACTGGGTGGCGCTACGATTGTAGATGGAAGAGTACTGGTAACGTTTGGGAAGGTACCGGTAAGCCGTTCAACTGCCGAGAGTGGAGAGACCCAATGCGCTGTGGCCATAAAGTCGGAAGGGAGGGTTGTGAAGCTGCCTGAGACTGAAGAGCTGAAAGATAAGTTCACAAAGGCAGCCGGGGTTGTTGAGCCAAAGAGAGGGGTGTCGAAGCCAGGAACCGAATGGGGGCTGATCCATGCAAGATTGAGGATAAGGATTTTGTTGCGGTATTTGATGGTAGGAAGTGGGTAGTCGAGTGGTTGTTGAAAGGAGAGTTGCCTGTTTTGAAGAACAAAGTTGGTTGCTATGAACATGCTATGAAAGAGGGAGTGAGAGAAGATTTTGACAAGGAGGTGAAGAGGTGGATTGATGAGGGCATTCTGCTGCCATGGGGGGAAGAAGTGGGGAGTGGAGTGTTGCCGTTGATGGCGGTGGTTCAACCGACGAAAAACAAGGTACGGCCTGTATTGGATTTTCGTGAACTTAATACCCACATGATGAGTCACACAGGCGATGACGTCGCGGATGTGTGCGGCGAGACACTCAGGGAGTGGAGGCAGATGGGTGGGGCCTCGACCATTGTGGATTTGAAGTCCGCTTATTTACAAATTCATGTGACAGAGAAGCTCTGGAAGTACCAGCTGGTGAGATACAGGGGAAGACGTATTGCTTGACGAGGTTGGGTTTCGGGTTGAATTCGGCTCCAAGAATTATGGCGAGGATACTCAAGACAGTGCTGGGGAAAACGCATAAGATGAAGGCTGCCACAAATTCATACATTGACGATATACTAGTGGATGAGACTGTGGTGACGGCAGCCGAGGTTGTAGAGCACTTGGCTAGGTTTGGATTGGCCACAAAGGAGCCGCAGCCGTTGGAAGGGGGTGTGGCGTTGGGCTTGAGATTAGAGAGAGATAGAACAGGCGAGCTAGTATTCCAGAGAGGTAATGAGGTTCCGGAAATTAGGGAGAACTGGAGTAGGAGAGAGCTATTCTCAGCTTGTGGAAGGCTGGTGGGCCACTATCCCATTGCAGGATGGCTGCGGGTAGCATGTAGTTACGTTAAGAGGAGAGCGGAAGGTGCAAGATGGGAAGACAAGGTCGGAAAAGAGACAGTCACGATGATGCAAGATGTCATAGAAAGAGTGAGATGCGAAGACCCAGTGAGAGGAAGATGGTACACTCCGAAGTCGGAGAAGGGGGTCGTATGGTGTGACGCAAGTAGTATAGCGACAGGCGTGACATTGGAGATAGGTAATGTAGAAGTTGAGGATGCTGCGTGGTTGAGGAAGAAGCACGACTACAGTCATATCAACGTGGCCGAGTTGGACGCGGTATTGAAAGGTATCAATTTGGCCTTGAAGTGGGGTTTGCAAGAGATCGAGGTTCGAACGGATTCTGCTACAGTGTTTGGTTGGCTGAAATCAGTGGTGACGGAAGAGAAAAGAGTTCGAACAAAGGGAGCCTCAGAACTGATTGTGAAGCGTCGTCTGGGAATTCTGAGGGAGTTGAAAGAAGTGTATGGTCTGCAGTTGTGTGTAGTTTTAGTGCCATCAGAGAAGAACAAGGCAGATGCCCTAACAAGAGTAAAGAAATCCTGGCTCGGGGTGCCAGAGGAGACAAAGGAGGCGGCTATGGTGTGCTGCATGGGAGCACCAAGTGTAAAGGAGCTACATCAAATGCACCACATGGGAGTCGACAGGACGCTGTTTATGGCAAGGAAGGTCGACCCTGCAGTCACGAGGGACAACGTTCGAGAGGTGGTGAAACGTTGTGACAGATGTCAGTCGATCGACCCTGCACCGAGTGTACATGTGTCTGGGGAGATTAGAGTGGATAATGATTGGCAAAGGTTGGCGGTTGATGTGACACACTATCGGCAGGGGCTGTACCTATCTATGGTAGACTGCGGACCTGGGCGGGTGGCTATCTGGAGGGAATTAAGAGCAGAGAATGCGGAAGAGATTGCAGGTGTGCTGAATGAGATCTTCCTAGAGAGAGGCCCAGTTGATGAGGTGTTGATGGATAACGGTACTGCTTTTCGGTCGCAGGCTTTGAAGAACATGCTTGATAGGTGGAATGTCCGACGTTTCTTTAGAGCCGCGTATCGGCCAAGTGGGAATGGAATTGTGGAAAGACATCATCGGACAATCAAGGCGATGGCAGAGAGGGGGCAGGTAGCGCCTATGGAAGCAGTATTTTGGTATAATATGTCCCCTAGGTCAGGTCAGGATGAGAGAACTGTACCACAAAGAGCAGTATTTCAGTATGAATGGCGACATCCATGTGCGGTGCCGATGGCCATTGGGGGGGAGGAAGGGCCTGCCTCTATCCAAATTGGGGAGGAGATTTGGGTCAAGCCCCCAAATGCAAAGTGTACATCCCAGTGGGGGAGGGGTACTGTGACGGACGTGCATTCCAGGAATAACCTCAGTGTCGACGGGATGCCACGTCATATCTTGGACGTCAGAAGAGTGGTAGAGTCTTCAACTGATGATGAGGTGGGGGATGACGAGCAAGAAGAGGTAGAAGAAAACGAAGTGGTACCACGACGGTCGCAGAGAGAGAGGCGACGGCCAGGGTGGATGGGAAATTATGAGACGGGAAGTGATTGTGAAATGGAGTAGGTGGGATAAAGGGACTGCGCGATGTCCAACGTACCTTAGTAGTACTAGGGCGGTATGCCAATAGGTACGGTGGAAAACTACTATAATTTGTTGTTGTTTTTTTGTTAGATTGATCTTGAGATCAGGGGGGCGTGTGGTGTAATTCGATTTACGTTGGGTAGATTTGATTTACGTTGGGTAGGTTAGTTAGTTTTAGGCACATTGCGCGAACGAAGGGGGGGGGGGGGGGGGGCAGTAAACACGCGTGTGAGGATGGGGGTGCAGAGGTCGCAGGGAGCTTCCGTCGTATTTACCGAGTGTAGTGTTGCTGTGGTAGGTGAATAGATTCAGTCGAGGTCGGTGGTTCGTGTGGTCATCACTGTAGATGTAGGTTAGGTCGGATTGTGGTTTGAGGTCGCAGTTTCTGGAGCATTGACAACGTTGGATGGGGAACTGCTTGGCCTAGGCCTAGGCTAGCCTATACTGTACAGCGCCGCACAAGGATATTCTCACCGTGAAGTAAGGGTGCTAACGTTTTTGTATTTCAACCACAGACTCGTACGAAACAATTAATAGAAGGGAACTGCTAGCATTAGCGGATCTGGATGGAGCCTAGTCTCCCACTTCCAACGTTCAGGTATACTCTTCTGATCACGGATTTAGTTAGCAAGGTTTATTATACTGGAAGACCTCAACGTATTTATGTATTCAATTTCACTAATTAGATTTCTTTCTGGCAGGTCGCGTGCCCAAGTAGCAGCTCACAGTTAGAATTAGATACGCGTATATTTCTGAACACGGCAATTCTAGTAACCTCAAGGGGGTACTGATCTAAGATTTATATTCCTATGACAGAAATACGTAGAACACAAATCAGTGGGCGAACGTTAGATATCACTAGGGTTTTAATATCTGAATAAGGTAATTACGAGAGTCAATGTCGCCTGTTAATTAATGAACACTGATACGCTTAGTAAGTCCCAAATGGAATGGTTAAATATGAGTTACACTGGGCAAGTTATAGCCACTTCATAGAAAAGTTAATAAGTGAATGTCGAACTGGTACTATAACACTTAGTACTAGTAACATGAATCTTGATTAGTATTTGTGGGTCTAGTCCTGGTTATCTTGCTTCCGGTGATGTTGGGGGCTAACGACTGGTTCCTCGGCCGTCCAGGTGGTCCAAAATCTAGGAAGTTCTCAAGTCGGATCTCTTGACGATCGGTGCTGGCTGTTATGCCCTGTTTTTCTACAGGATTAACTTGGGTAATGTGGGTTCTATCTGACTGGGTATATAAGGCTGCATGCACAATTATAGGTTTGACTCCTGTAAGGAGATAAAGAAAACCTAATATTTAGTAGTGGCCCCGTAATCATTGACGAACATGCCTATTACATAAGGCATCCTCTTCAAACACTAATCCGCCGTAGTTTGAATCTACCGCGCAGAGCATTTAAAAAACTGAGGAGCCTTCATCATGAGCGCACGCGACCTCACTCATGGCTTCAGTCATTATGAATTGGGTTCTCACTACGAAAAAACTTCGTAAAAAATAAAAACAAAAAGAAAATAAGAATAACTATCCAATAAGCTTTCCATCATATCGTGGATGTACTTGTGTGGATTTCTGACCAGACGCTGATTCAGGCGTCATTCCTCCTTCACTGACATATCAAGTAAACCAAAATCCTTAATACATCAACGAATGGGAAGGGGACGGTCGGGAGGGCCCCAGTCGTCAATGATTACGGGGCCACTACTAAATATTAGGTTTTCTTTATCTCCTTACAGGAGTCAAACCTATAATTTATTAGTGGCCCCTCCATCATTGACGAACATGCCTGATATCTAAGACTGGAGGGGGACATTCGTAATCATATCATAACTCTAGAAAAGCAGATAATAAAAACAACCACATAGTATTCTTACTTTTGAAAAATGTATTTAATACGGCGTAGGCCGGAAATATACAAGAAAAAGGGGGTTCAGGCAGGTGCGTGCTTCAAAGAAGCCTGCCCGACAAAAATGGGTATCCCTGAAGATTCTGAACACAGATCTGTAGTTACAAAAGGCACCCCACTCAACGAGTGGTGACAAAAATAATAAGTTATAAGTTTATATGTGCACATCATAAACCCCAAAATACATGTGGAGATCAATTGCAAATGAACTCCATTGAACTAATATTACATTGCTTTCGCAGCTAAAACTACTATAACAACACCGTTGTTTTGTACTAAACTTGTACTAGCACAATTTCTCGCAGAGAAATTTTCATATCACATTTTAACCTTAAATTGTATCACAGCTCTCATACTCCGGCGGGGTCTAGGGTGTCCTATGTCAACTGACTGCACCCCCCCCCCCCCCCTTCCGTGAAAGTAAACATAAGTGACTGCAGGGCCACCTAGACCCTCTGCCTTAAAGCTATACATGGTAAGGAAGGTTTGTCTAGAGCAACTGACAAGTATCTAGAGAGAAACGTATGATTAGACGCCCACAACTGTGTGGACGCAATATCTTCAACTGAAAAGTTTTTCAGGAAACGTAAAGAGGCCGCCCCCTTGCGTAAATCGTGGGCCCTCCCCACAACGCCGGGATTACTCTCTTTAATGACTTCTACCAGAAGAGAGGCTAATCGCCGTTTAAGTAAGCGTTTACCCGTACTCGCTACCCATAAAGCACCTTGGGGGTTTTGAGGAGCTATTCTCAAATATTTGGTTAGAGCTTGCACTGGACATAAATTATGATGCACCTTTCCCCTTTTTAACGCCGGCACCGTGAACTCAGAAAACACGTGTGCACTATGCTCATTCTTGGCTACAAACGCCGGGGAGAGTGCAATGGAAATTGAATCATTAAGTCTACCAAACCTAAGACAATTAGGTGTGTTGCTCATCGCCGCCAGCTCAGACACTCTGTTTCCGGTGGCCAAAGCCAAAAGGAAAACTGCCTTCTTTAAGATTAAAGCAAAGTCTGCAGTATTTTGATACAGACGAGAATGAAGTAAAGACAAAGCTTTGTCCAGAGACCAAGTAGGCATGAGCTGACGGGGAGGTGGGCGGAGTTTAAAACACGCTCTCATAAATCCTGTTTCCTCCGCCACCGGTATGGATAGACCTGTAAGGTCGAAAAAGGGCACTCTAATCGCAGTTAAGTGATTCTTCAAAGTTACCACAGATAAACGTTTCTGCTCAAACAGATAGTTCAAGTAATTAAAAACCAATGCCACTGAGGGTACAGTTTGTTCCGTTCTAACAATCCAAGAAGTAAAAGCTTTCCAATGTGATTGATATTGTCGCTTAGTAGACTGAGTATATTGATTGAGCAATTTATTGGTCACATCCCTACCGTATGGTGCTAGCCACTTGGCCTCCTGAATGTCCATAATGCAAAAGTCAGCGAGGTCGCTAGGTTGCCAATCGTGTCTAAGTGGAAGTACCCGACCGGGAGCGATACCGGGTCCGGGCACCACATTATTAATTGCTGGTACCACACCTGCGCCGGCCACAGGGGCGCGAGTAGCGAGACTAAGCCTCGATAAACTCGTAGTTTGTTCACTACGTGGCACATTAGTGACGCATCTGGCGGCGGAAACAGATAGATGGAGCTCCATCTGTTCCAGTCTGTCACTAGGGCGTCTGGCCCCCCTGCCGGCGTTATCGCCCGGCGGGTGAGGTATAGAGGGAGCTTGTGAGTCTCCTCGGACGCAAAAAGATCCACTTGTGGATGGGAGAGCTCCGCAATCATTAGGTCGAAAATGGGTTGCTTGAGCTCCCATTCTACTGTCGTGCTCTGTCTCCGGGACAGAGCGTCTGCCCAGACGTTCGCTACGCCTGGGAGATAAGATGCGTGAAGATAAATATCTAGACTGCTGGCTAGAACAAAAATCTCTTCCGACACGAGTAGCAACTTCCTTGACCTCGTTGACCCTTGTTTCTGAATACAGTGAACTGCATTCAGATTGTCCATTCTGAAGGCCACCGACTTGCCCCGTAACGCCGGGCCGTGAGCCTGAAGGAAATACAAGGGGACTAGTAACTCTTTGACATTTATGTGAGAGATTTCTAAGTGGGACCAAAGCCCCTGACCCTGGTGCCCCTGATTTGACTGAAATCCCCACCCTATGGTGCCCGACGCATCCGTGTCTACCCATACCGTTGGAGGAGGAGAGGTCCATGACATGATTGAGTGCAATGTTTCCCTCTTCGCCCAGACCGCTAGTAAGGTGTGGATTAATTTTGGTATGGGCCATAATTTTCCCGCCGGTAAGAGTGGGAAATATTTGTTGCCTTCCAATATTAATCGTTTTACTTTCAACCGGCCCAACTTGACAGTTAGCTGAATCCAGTTGAGAGAGCCGACCAGAGACTCCCAGACTCTTCGTGTCGTAGTCAGACTGTGAAGAAACCTGAACAGTTTCCTGCGAAACCTGTTGCGATTGTCCACACTCTGACTCAGAGTGAGAGCGGCGGTGTCCCAGACCAGCCCTATCCACTGAATTACTCTTGAGGGAACAAGGTTTGACTTTACCAGATTTACCTTGAAGCCTAGAGTTTTGACATGATTTAAAATGATATTGACATGTTCTTAGCCTGTGCGGGACTGTGCTTCACGGCCTGTGCCATGTTAAACACTGTTCGCCATACATCAGGGGACATTAAAGAAGGAGTAAGTACTGGGGACATTACCACCTGGTTAGCAATGCGATCAGGCAGCTTGCGAACTAATGACATCCTAAGATCCTGTCGTGCTCGCACCGCCTCAAGTAAGGCTGTGCGTATGTCACCTAAGGATTGAATCGACGACTGAAGAATCAGACGCCGGGATAACTCAACTGATCTTCGAGCATCCGCGTCTGCGATTGCCTGAGTAGACCGGAGTAAAGACTTAGCCACCTGCTGAGAAACTATGTACTGTGAAAACAGGCGGAAAGCTTTTCCCCTTAGCCTAAATTCTCTGTCTAGGTGAGTAGGGGTAGGGGTAGTGAATGGGTCCTTTAGTTCACAAAGATTAATCTTAGGGGCAGCTAGAAAAGAAAATAAAGCTGACGGAACTCCGCCGGCAGAACCTACCGGCATGGAGAACCATGAATGTGTATCCTGAGGGATCTGGTGGGAAGATTTAGAAGTGAAAGTGGTTGCAAAGTTTTGAGCCTCTACCTCCCAATCCACCCAAGGTCCTGGTCCCAACTGTCCCACCTTCAACACTGGATTAGCTGTCTCGTCTGTGACGGTCTGTAAATCTAGTTCAGGAGTAAGAGCCGACAGAGCCTTAATATCATTAAACCCATCCAGCTTAGACCAGTCTGAAAAAAGTTTTGAAGCTGAGGCAGGGGGTAAAGCAGGCTTAGATGCATAAACAAAATAATCCTGATGATAATAACTAGGTATAGCCTTGATATTTACGTCCAAAACATTACCCAAGGCATCCAATGCCCTTAATTTCTTTGACTTATTTCCCTGGATAAACCACTCACGTGGTACCGGGAGTTTCCCTGACAAGGTAGGCTGGGCAAGCTCTGGCTTAGAGGGGTTCAAAAGAACCCATGACTCGTCTGGCCCATAAAGCAGGGGCATAGCTACCTTTCTAAGAGGCGCTTTGTCTAGAGGGGGTGGATTAACATCCGTGATGACCCTGACATTTGACGTAGTGAATGCCGCCGTAGCTGGCTTAGAGCTCCCTGCCGGTGACAGAGTAGGAGGGTTAGGAATCTTAGATAAATCGATTGACGTTATCAGAGGCCATACCGCAGAACTTGTCAAGGGAGCCCCCAAGTCCATTGTGGGGTTTTCTCGTTGTTGACTAAAGAATTTAGATAGAGCATGAGTAAGTAACCCATCAATTTCTTGTGCTGTAACAAACTGGTTAGATGCAGAACTTTCAGGTGAATCAGTATTATCATGGGCGGCGTCCAGGCCTGAGCCTGACCCTTGTCCTTCCCTATCTGAAATTATTGACACTTCATCTTGTTCCTCCCGATCCTCCTGAGAAGACCCCGCCGAGGCAGGGGCACCTTGTTTCCAAGATAAGTCAGGGATAGAGGATGGGGTCGCCGCGTCCCTGTGGACATCGGCTACTGTGTGACTCGTATGAGTCGGACGTGGATGGTCAGACCCTGGTTGAGCAAACCGCCAAACACCGAGGCTCTGGCCTACGCTCTCTTGAGAGTCTGAAACATTCTCAATTATTGAATTTCCTGAACTTTCCATTTCTAGGGTTAAAATATCAATAGGTAAATCTTGTTTAGGGACAGGCGCTTCACTATACTCTGAGGCTGTAACAGAAACATTTTCAGGTGTAGAGGTACGACGAGATGCACTAGACTTAGAAGAATGTCGAGAGGACTTCCTATGGGAATCCTTTTTGGAGGATTTGTGGCTACGGTGTGACCGCGAACTAGACCTAGATTTGGAAGAATCACCACCATGACCACTGGTGGAAGCTTCCGTCTTACTCTTCTTACTCGCCGGGGAAGAGGCACGACTTGAAGACTGCTGTCTGAGAGGTGACCTTGACCTCGATCTCGCCTGCGACGAGGAGGTGGCTGCCGGGGGAGTAGGCTCTCTCGGGCGTTTAGACGTATCCACAGACGATACAGAACCCTGGCTAGTCTCTGTCGGCTTAAAACCCGTTACTCTAGAGGTACGTTTAGGGGGAGGGTGCTCTGACAGCAACTTATCCCAAAGTGGGACGTTGTCACATTGAAGTGACTTATGTGCGACAATGGTAGTGTAGGCCGACATTTGTTGTCTGACCTCTCTCAACGCTACCGCCGCGGTCTTGTCATTGTCACACAGGACTTTATTGGCTAATTGGGAGCAAAAGGAACAATTAAGTGTAACCCAGAGACCCCTTGAACGGTCTAGACATTTAACACACCTTATGCAAAGGGTATGCGCAAAAATCGGGATACCCGCGCAAGTAGGGGTAATGCACAGGGCAAAAACTGGGGCCACAGTAGCCATGACAGAGACTGGTGTGAGGAAACTACCGCCGGGTCTGTATTGGTCCGCCGGAGCTCAGCTCTGGAAAAATAAAGAAAAATTTCCAGGAATTAATGCTCATAAGGTTAACCCAAGTGTTCGCATACAAGTGTTAATAACCCGCCGGGTAACGGGATGCAAAGACACAGCTAACACATCTCGCTACGCGGCGGGGTGTAAAGAGGCTAAACAAATCTTTTTAGCTAAAGAACATGAAGAATACCCTCTGATATAATGGTCCAGTATGGCACTTATAGTCTGTAGGAGGTGGTGACTGTCTCAAGATTCAATTTTGTAACAAAGCCCCCCTCATAAAGACGCCGGCCCTTGAAATATTTTAGTAGAATAGCCCAGGGCAGGAATATACGAGATCTGATATTTTAACGAATTGTCCCAAAAGATCGTCGTAAAAATAGAAGGCGGCGATACTGAATGTATCACCAAATTAAGGTTAATCGAAATTGAATTTGTTATAAATTCCTTAGTTCCTCCACTTAGGAGCACCCGCCGGGTGTGGGAATCGATTTGGTTAAACCTCATTGAACCTTCAATTGCCGTAAGAGTAAAGGCAGCGATACACAGAGTATCACTAAAATGGATTGGTTAACTATATGAGACCTAAGTCGTTTATCCCACCCTGCTCAGGTGCACCCGCCGGGTGAGAAGTCTATAAGTTTACCCCACAAGTTCCTGACCCCACTTCTTTGTAAAAGATCGCCGGGGAGGAACGCCTAAACAACAGCTAGGTTTTCCATGTGGTTGTCGTAAACCAGGTAGAAAAAACCTATAAAAACGAATGTTCGCAAGAACGTCGTTTTTTATATATATATATATATATAAAAGGATGGGTACAGCCATCCCGCCGGGAATTAAAGGAGGCCTGAAACCAGGCACCCACAGAGACGCAGTCCTGGAGAGCCACAGACACCTCCCCACGCCGGGGAACCAGCCAGAGTTAAAAACCACGTGTGGCCCAACACTGCTCATCGGTCAGGATTTTTCATGGTGAAACCGAGAAAAAACCCGCCGGAAGGCAAGCCCCACCCTGAACAGACACCATCTGAACAATACGACACGAGGAGAGTCACGCACGACTAACCAAGGTCACAACATAATCCGTGGAATTAGCCAATACACAACTAAACCAGGAAACAATTATAGTCCGAGGAATTAGCCAATACACAACTAAAACCCGGATACACATGACACAGTAGGGCATATTTATAAAATAAATAATAACACTAGACATGTGGCAAAGCTACGAGCGGCTGGCTAGGCCTAGGTAGACGGCATGAAAATAGTTGACATATAAACACACATTGGAATATCACAACAGGAACCACCGCCAACACACCACCGTAGCGACAACTTCCCACCCCGGGAAGCCTGACAAGGACCCAGAAAAAACTTCACTAAGTGAAGAAAAATACGCTGGGAACGTCAGAAAAAACACAGCTTACCTCATCAGAAGGATAAAAGGCAGCAATAATTAACGCGTAATGAAAGCCGCCTGCATCACAAACTAACACAACTGTGAAAAGTTCACGTGTCCACAACAGGACCACGAGGGTACATCCGAAATAGATGCCCCATACACACGACCCAAAATACACTGCACTGCGGGCAACCAGCCCAGGACACTCCTGCTACGCCTATCCTAACCTTACTCGATACATCCTAGAGTAAACAAATGAGAAAAAACTCACTAGGGACGCAACGAATGCGGAACCAGCGGAGCCTGGAAGGTACGTCCGGGCAGGCTGAGCGCAGAGCAGAGAAGGAGGAATGACGCCTGAATCAGCGTCTGGTCAGAAATCCACACAAGTACATCCACGATATGATGGAAAGCTTATTGGATAGTTATTCTTATTTTCTTTTTGTTTTTATTTTTTACGAAGTTTTTTCGTAGTGAGAACCCAATTCATAATGACTGAAGCCATGAGTGAGGTCGCGTGCGCTCATGATGAAGGCTCCTCAGTTTTTTAAATGCTCTGCGCGGTAGATTCAAACTACGGCGGATTAGTGTTTGAAGAGGATGCCTTATGTAATAGGCATGTTCGTCAATGATGGAGGGGCCACTAATAAATACAAGGTATGAGGAATAGAGAACACAAAATAAACACACGGTAACACGACACACGATCACTTTTATTTAAGTAGATGAATAAAGAGCATAGACAAATAGTAATTCTCATACAAAACAAATAATAGAAGGGAACTGCTAGCATTAGCGGATCTGGATGGAGCCTAGTCTCCCACTTCCAAAGTTCAGGTATACTCTTCTGATCACGGGTTTAGTTAGCAAGTTTTATTATACCGGAAGACTTCAATATATTTATGTATTCAATTTCACTGATTTGATCTCTTACTGGCTGGTCGCGTGCCCAAGTAGCAGCTCACAGTTAGGATTAGACACGCGTCTATTTTAGAACACGGAATCTCTAGTAACCTCATGGGGGTACTGATCTAAGGTTTATATTCTTATGGCAGAAATACGTAGAACACAAATCAGTGGGCGAACGTTAGATATCACTAGGGTTTTAATATCTGAATAAGGTAATTACGAGAGTCAATGTCGCCTGTTAATTAATGAACACTGATACGCTTAGTACGTCCCAAATGGAATGGTTAGATATGAGTTACACTGGGCAAGGTTATAGCCACTTCATAGAAAGTTAATAAGTGAGTGTCAACTGGTACTATAACACTTAGTACTAGTAACATGAATCTTGAATAGTATTTGTAGGTCTGGTCCTGGTTATCTTGCTTCCGGTGATGTTGGGGGCTAACGACTGGTTCCTCGGCCGTCCAGGTGGTCCAAAATGTAGGAAGTTCTCAAGTCGGATCTCTTGACGATCGGTGCTGGCTACACACTTATATACCCACGAATTTGTGTGAAGGTTATAAGGTGCACGTTAGGACTTGTACATGGACAGCTCTTCTATTTAACTTCTGCCATGGAGTCTGCCGGCTCGGGAATCTCTCAACTCAGGAACAACACAAGGGCAGAGCTAGAGGTTAACTTCAGGGTAGTGACCACTGGTTGGTGTCTAACTTTCAACTGATTTGACTGGGAGCGGGAGCTAGGTTTATAGGCTCGGTTCGGGACCCTGTAGACAATAGGGATCTCGAGTCTTATGGACTTACTTGAGCTCTCAATAGATATGGGGACTGGGTAAGATGGTGATTACTGTTGTGGCACATGGCTATAGGAAGCCTTCAATTTGTGATATAACTGAGCCTTAGTAAAAGGTACTATTTTGGCTATACTGGAAGTATTTATGGAAGGGAGACTGGATCTACTTTGCGGAGAGGACTGGGACAGCTGTGATAGGGGCGTCTCTCTTATATTGCTCAGTCTCTGTTCTATTCCATAGCTGAGGTGCTAATTTGACTATCCGAGTATGCAAAATAGGTGGATGGGTTATTGTGGGTATAGAGAAGTGAGTAAGGGGGTTAGACATGCATGGTTAGTTCATTGATAGGAAGAATTCCTAGGCTACCTGGCAATGACCCGGAAGTCAAAACAGGGGTCAGGTATACCTCCGCGGGGGTGGGGGTCTCCCTCGGGTGGGTAAAAAGGGGTAGCCGGGCGCTCTCCCTCTGGGATGGTCGTCCGGCGGCTGTGGCTAGGGGCTTGCCATATCACCAGTGTTTGTAATAACCCTCTGTTTATGAGACAGATGTGGGTGTTCTTAATATCAAAACCGAAGGTGCCTTGGCTAGCTGGGTGTACTCGGTTGGCTGTTAATTGCATGGCTTGCTGGATGTGGTGGAGACTGGTTGCTAACTCTGCCACATTTATCTGGAAGTATGGCAATAGAAATTAGTTACTGGCGAGGCGGCGAGCCTCGCACCGACGACCATGCGGTGTAGGGTTGTGAATGGGTTGTAAGAGAATAGATGGCATGCAAGGGGTTAGTAAAGTTCTAATGTTGTTCTGGCCTACTAAGTGAAGGTAGGCTGGATAGGAGTATATATATAAAAGGTTGGAGAGCATTAGCAATGGAAAAATCAAGGATCTTCAAGAGGTATGAGAGAGAGGCTAGGTCGGACAAGAGTCGAGAAGCGCGGGTATCTTAATGAGAGGGGGGGAAGCTCAGGGGCTACAGGGAAATTTGCCCCTAAGGTCCCTGGGCGTGGGGGTGGCATTAGGCTACAATTGATATTGGAGTTTGAAAAGACAGTGAAAGTACGTTAGTCAAATGCTACCGGGGAATGCAAATACGGGGTGGTATATGAGTCTGGAAAAGATAGAATCATGTGGACTGTGGGGCGGTGGGGGAGAAGGAGGTTAACTGTAGGTGTGTGCGTGACTTGTGGATAAAGTAAGGAAAAACATGGTGTATTATTTCTCGTACATACGAGCGGTTATGTACCTATTATTTGACACGCTTTTATGTACGTCTAGGTGTCCCTGGGAACTGCGTTTTCTATGAAATATAGACCCAAGGAAAGCGGCGGTTCGTAGGGGTACTGCGTTATTGTTTCGAGGTACTATGATAGATACTGGTAACAAAGGTTATCTATACAATCTCTGGTTGGGGTAAGGATTACGTTACAGCATGGTGGCTAACATCTGTAGTCATGGCTGTCTAAGTCTTATGGGGGCAATGGTTCTATATATTGGTGTACCCGTGGGTATCTTTAATTTCTTATGAGTTTGGACATGTGGTTTCTTTTTTACATCTACTTCTCGGATGTAAGAACATACATAGATATAGGGCTGTCGGATTGGTTGGCGTTGGCTCAACTCAGGGACAGGGCATGGATGTTTTTAATATGAATGTATATTCTTGTTCATCATCGTGTAGGTAGAATCGGGCGGGTAAGAGGTGTAGGACACGAAGTAATATGGCGTAGTGTGGACTGTGGATACGAAGGAGGTAAGTGGAAGACGTATGACAATTGTGGAAAAGTAAATGGAAAACGGTGAACACAATGGCGGATAAAGATACTTAACCTAAGGATTGAATACATAGATTTTATGGGCGATGAGTCTTCAAAAACTTAGTCTGGCAAGACAAGATATGTTAGGGAATGTTAACATTAATACTTAAACTAAGGATTACATACATAGATTTTATGGGGCGATGGGTCTTCAGAAACTTAGTCTGGCAAGACAAGATATGTTAGGGAATGTTCATATTAATACTTAACCTAAGGATTGAATACATAGATTTTATGGGGGCGATGGGTCTTCAGAAACTTAGTCTGGCAAGACAAGGTAAGTTAGGGTATGTTAATATGAATATCTTAAACCTAGGGACAGCATGGGTGTATTAACTTCTAAGGTATATAACATCTACTTCTCGGATGTAAGAACATACATAGATATAATTATGGCTGTCTGATGTGTTGGCATTGGCTCAACGTAGGGACAGGGCATGGGTGTTTTTAATATGAATGTATATTCCTGTTCATCATCTTTGTAGTTAGAAGTGTAGGACACGAGGGGGTAGTGTACGTGAGGTGTGGAAAATGGTCAGTTTAGAAGGGGTATGTAGGTGCGGCCTGGAGCTGCTTAGCCCTGCGGGCTTGGGCCTGTCTGAATTGGCTGGCTCGGTCAGCTGGTCCTTTCGTTCTGTGGACCTTTCTTTCGGGTGTTTCTGTGTGGTGTTCGCTCGTGGCTTCTGTGGTGGGCTTCTTGTTCTGGGGCATTTTACTTCCCTCTCCTTCATTATAGGCTCGTCCTCGAGCCTCAAGGGTGAAGTAAAAAGAAGCATAGTCATGGTGGGTCATTTTAAGGGTATTTAGAAGGTTCCACCAAGCAAGAGAGCGACGGTCAGGTTTCTTTTGCAGGTCAATGTATACCTGTAAGAATGTGTCCTCTGTGATGTGGCGGGCGGCTGCCCGGGCTTGATGTGGGCGTGGTACACGGGCCAAGTGTCCAGTGGGGGTTTTTACTTTAACCTTCCGTATGAATGGTTTGTAGCTTTCCCCCGTGGGGGTCGGAGTGAGGTGTGTGGGATTGACAGGAGGTCTGTTTAGTGTGGTGAATGGGTTACTAACCGAAGGGGGATTCACGCGAGACAACAGAGCTGGGCTGTATGGAGGGTGTTTTGCAGATGTTGCAGTGGGTCAATTGTGGAGGTGGTGGAGGGAAGGTGAGCGTGGTGGTGGAATGGCAGTAACAGGGGGGGGTACGCCGTAAACACGTTCATGAGGGGAAATACCGTCTTCTCGGGGACAGGTGTTCATGCCCCATTGTATCATTTTTAGTTGTGATGGCCAGTCTGTGGTGTTAAAAGCAATCATTTTTGTTCGCAACTGATTGTTGATGGTGCGATGGCTGCGTTCGCATATAGCATTTCCTTGAGGCCAGTATGGGGATGAGTGTTTAATCTTAATGCCACATTGTTGGGTGAACTGTTGCCAAACGTGTCCACTAAACTCGGGGGCATTGTCGGATAGAAGAGCAAGGGGCAGACCGAATATAGGGAATACTTCTGTGGCAAGCAGTGTGGTTACTGTGGTGGCTGTGTGGTCTTTAGCTGGGCAGGCGATTAAAAATTTGGAATAGACGTCCACAAATGTGACAATATAGCGCTTGCCAGCGTAAGGAGGAAACGGGCCCATGATGTCGAGGGATAATAATAATAATAATAATAATAGTTCTTAAAGCTAGCGCATGCTAAGCTAGCTAAGGATAGCTCAATAAGGCCGATTAGGCGTATTTCCATTGGGGTCCTGTACTACTACCCCATCCCTTTGCTCATGAGGGATGGTAACGACTCAGTGCTTGTGAAAAATCTTTAATGCGCCGAGCGTGGGCGCGAATCCGGGCCTTCTGGGTGGAAGTCCGAGACGCTAGTCACTACACCAAGCGAGCCGCTGATAGGACTTGGAATGGTTTGGTAGCCGACAAGGTACCAGCTGGGCCTGGGGTGCGTGATCTATCCTTTCCCAATAAACATGGTTTGCAGGATTCTGTCACTCGTTGTGCAATTTTGGAGGGGTTGGGGGTCCAGTATTTGTCTGTGAAGATTTTTAACATCTTCTTTTGTCCCAGGTGTATGCCGTTTCCCTCGTGGATGGCAATCATGTAGTCATGGGTAATGGTGGGGTCCAAGATTATGTGACCAGTGTCTGTGGCAAGTTGATCTCCCCAGCGAGTCAGTCCCCGGAAGATATTTAACGGTATCCAGGGGGGTCTGATTCTTGCTTCCCAAGATTGAATTAGGGAGGGGGCTGGGGGGGCATTCTGTCGGGGGGTGGGGGTAGATACCAACTGAGTGTTTTGTAAGGCGGCTAGGTTGGTGGGAGGGTCTTTTGGTACTGGCAAACGTGACAGGGCGTCTGCATTAGTATGGAGTTTGCCTGGACGATATTGTATGGTAAAGTCGTAGTCCTCTAGTGTCTCCCTCCAACGTACCAAAATGGCTGAGTTGGTTTCGCACCTACGCAGCCATTGTAAAGATTGATGGTCGGTAATTATGTCGAGTTTTGTGCCCAACACAAATGACCGGAAGTGGCTGAGTGCCCAAATGATCCCTAAGCACTCTCTCTTAGTGGCTGCGTAATTCTGTTGTGGTTGGGTGAGGGTGGAGCTGGCATACGCTATCACATGTTCCTCTCCGTCTCTGACTTGAGCTAAAACTGCACCCATGGCGTACAGAGATACATCGGTATAAAGACGGAAAGGTTTTTGGTAGTCAAGGAAAGCGACAATAGGGGCTTGGATTAGCTTTTGCTTCAAAGTGTTAAACGCAAGGTCTCTTTCAGGTGTCCAGGTGAACGGGGTGTCTTTGTGGGTAAGTTGTGGAGGGGTCTGGCTATGGTGGCAAAGTGGGGGACGAAACGTCTGTAGTATGTGGCTAAACCTAGAAACGAACGTATTCCTTTAACAGTGGTGGGTGGGGTTTGGTTTTGTATGGCTTGAAGTTTCTTTGGGTCTGGCGCAATACCATGTTCAGATATCACGTGTCCGAGGAAATCTACCTTATTCCGGGCAATCTCGCACTTTGAGGGTTTTAATTTCAACTCGGCGGCTCGGATTCTTTGAAGGACTTGTCTCAACCTGAGGAGGTGTTCTTCCCAGGTTGGAGAGTACACAATAATATCGTCCAGATAGGCTAGGCAGGTTTCCCAGGTTAGGCCATGTAATACCGCTTCCATCAAACGGGAGAAAGTAGCGGGTCCGTTACAGAGGCCAAAAGGTAGGACGTTAAATTCATAGTGATGGCCACCACTCGTGGAAAATGCTGTTTTCTTTTGGTCCTCGGCCTTGATAGGCACTTGCCAATAACCTGCTTGCAAGTCGAGGGTAGTGAACCATTTGGATCCGTGTAGGGAGTCAAGGGAATCGTCTATTCGGGGTAAGGGCGTAGCGTCTTTAATGGTTACGTCATTTAACCTCCTGTAATCGACGCAAAAACGGGTTGTCCCATCTTTCTTTTTGACTAAGACAACAGGGGAAGACCAGGGGCTAATGGACGGGGTGGCAATCCCGGCCTCTAACATTTCCTGGACATGGCGTTCCTCTTCCTGACGTTGTATGGGGTTCTTTCTACGGGATGGTTGTCATATGGGGGGGCCTGTGGTGTTAATAATGTGTTGTTCTATATCAGTCTGTCCGATTTCGGTGGGTTGTTGGGCAAACACGTCACTGAATTCCAGCAGTACATGCCGTTCTTTTGGTGGTCAGATAATGTCTCAGGGAGAGGGGGCAATTGGAGGCTGGTAGGGGTGTCGTTAAAATCTATGGGGAGGTCATCGAAAGTTTCGAGGTCTCCTATAATGAGACCTTTTGGTAGTGTCAGGGATTCTTCTGAGAAATTTGCCACGAGAATGTGGTTGATGCGAGCGGAAATTTTGGCGGGTTGTAAGAGGCAACGATGGGGGTTGGGGGACGTGGTAGTGGGGGAAAATATCATGTGCGTTTGGGGTATGGGCCGCAGGTTCACCTATTTTTGATGGTGGGGGGGAATTTGGCATTTATCCTGAACTACAGCTGGGCTAATGATGGTGGGGGATTGACTGGCGAGCAGGTGCTTGCTACTTATAAGGGGGGCAAGGTCGCTTTTGTTGGGGTCACGCGTGAGGGGGGGATTAACGGCGCTGTGGGAGGATCAGTGGGGCGTGGTGTGAGGGGGTTAGAAAACGGGAGTTGTTGGAGGGACTGCGGAGGGTTGGTGGGGGAAGCGTGAGATATAGAAGATGGGTTATTGTTGGAGGACTGATGTAAGGACATGTGGTGGTTAGAAGGAATTTGGGGAGCGTTGTCGGTGGCAGTGACGGTTTGTTTGGAGTTTATATGGATTTGGTGGTTTTGTTCGTCATGAGAGGGCGAGTCATGTGTGGGGTTGTGAAGTTTTCTAGGGGTGTGAATTGTGTGGGGGTGGAAGGGAGCTACTGACGGAAAACTGTCACAAGGGGAATCGGGGTGGGGGTGGACTAGCTGGGCATTTCTGGGGGCATGGTGGGAACATGGTCGGCACGCGTGAGGGGGGGATTAACGGCGCGTGCGGGTGGTTCAGAGTGGTGAGAGGTGAGCGAGTTAGAAAACGGAATTTGGGGGGGACTGTGGAGGGTTGGTGGGGAAAAAGTTAGGTGTAGAACATGGGTTATTGGTGGAGGACTGGTGTATTGATGTGGTGTTGTTCACAGGACGAACGTGGGGAACTTTTTTGGTGGCAGTCAAGGTCTGGTTAAAAGTGATGTGGGGCGGGTGGGTTTGTTTGTCATGAGAGAGGGCTTCTTGTTCTGGGGCATTTTACTGGCTACACACTTATATACCCACTAATTTGTGTGAAGGTTATAAGGTGCACGTTGGGACTTGTACATGGACAGCTCTTCTATTTAACTTCTGCCATGGAGTCTGCCGGCTCGGGAATCTCTCAACTCCGGAACAACACAAGGGCAGAGCTAGAGGTTAACTTCAGGGTAGTGACCACTGGTTGGTGTCTAACTTTCAACTGATTTGACTAGGGGCGGGAGCTAGGTTTATAGGCTCGGTTCTGGACCCTGTAGACAATAGGGATCTCGAGTCTTATGGACTTATTTGAGTTCTCAATAGATATGGGGACTAGGTAAGATGGTGATTACTGTTGTGGCACATGGCTATAGGAAGCCTTCAATTTGTGATATAACTGAGCCTTAGTAAAAGGTACTATTTTGGCTATACTGGAAGTATTTATGGGAGGGAGAATGGATCTACTTTGCGGGGAGGACTGGGACAGCTGTGATAGGGGCGTCTCTCTTATATTGCTCAGTCTTCGTTCTATTGCCTAGCTGAGGTGCTAATTTGACTATCCGAGTATGCAAAACAGGTGAATGGCTTATTGTGGGTACAGAGAGGTGAGTAAGGGGGTTAGACATGCATGGTTAGTTCATGGATAGGAAGAATTCCTAGGCTACCTGGCAATGATCCGGAAGTCAAAACAGGGGTCAGGTATACCTCCGCGGGGGTGGGGGTCTCCCTCCTCGGGTGGGTGAAAAAGGGGTAGCCGGGCGCTCTCTCTCTGGGATGGTCGTCCGGCGGCTGTGGCTAGGGGCTTGCCATATCACCAGTGTTTGTAATAACCCTCTGTTTATGAGACAGATGTGGGTCTTCTTAATATCCAAACCGAAGGTGCCTTGGCTAGCTGGTTTTAATCGGTTGGTTGTTAATCGTATGGTTTGTTGGATGTGGTGGAGACTGGTTGCTAACTCTGCCACATTTATCTGGAAGTATGGCAATAGAAGTTAGTTACTGGTGAGGCGGCTAGCCTCGCACCGACGACCATTGGGTGCAGAGTTGTGAATAGGTTGTAAGAGAATAGATGGCATGCAAGGGGTTAGTAAAGTTCTAATGTTGATCTGGCCTGCTAAGGGAAGGCAGGCTGGATAGGAGTATATATATAAAAGGTTGGTGAGCGTTAGCAACGGAAAAATCAAGGATCTTCAAGAGGTATGAGAGAGAGGCTAGGTCGGACAAGAGCCGAGAAGCGCGGGGTATTTTAATGAGAGGGGAGGAGTTCAGGGGGGGCTATAGGGAAATTTGACCCTAAGGTCTCTGGGCGTGGGGATGGCATTAGGCTGCAGTTGATATTGGAGTTTGAAAAGGCAGTGAAAGTACGTTAGCCAAATGCTACCGGGGAGTGCAACTATGGGGTGGTATATGAGTCTGGAAAAGATAGAATTATGTGGACTGTGGGGCTGGGGGGGAAGAAAGAGGTGAACTGTAGGTGTGTGCTTGACTGTGGGTAAAGTGGGGAAAAACATGGTGTATTATTCTTCGTCAGTACGAGGGGTTATGGATACTATTAGTTGGCACGAGCTTTTGCACGTCTAGTTGTCCCTGGGAACTGCGTTTTCTATGAAATATATACCAAGAAAAACGGCAGTTCGTAGGGGTACTTCGTTATTATTTTGAGGTACTTATGACAGATACTGGTACTAAGGTTATCTATACAATCTTGTTGGGGTAAGAGGTGTAGGACACGAAGCAAATTGGCGTAGTGTGGACTGTGGATACGAAGGAGGTGATTGGAAGACGTATAACAATTGTGGAGAAGTAACTGGAAAAAGGTGAACACAATGGCGGATAAAGATACTTAACCTAAGGATTGAATACATAGATTTTATGGGCGATTATTCTTCAGAAACTTAGTCTGGCAAGACAAGATATGTTAGGGAATGTTAACATGTGTACATAAACTAAGGATTGAATACATAGATGAACGACGACATTATAGTCGTCGTCCTAATAAGGTGATGAAAACTGGTTGATCTGCACTTGGCACAATACGACATTAGGACGTGCCGCTATGTCGTATCAATACTGGTGGCAGTTAATATTATAGAGACACTAACAATAATACTTAAACTAAGGATTAAATACATAGATTTATGGGGGCGATGGGTCTTCAGAAACTTAGTCTGGCAAGACAAGATAGGTTAGGGAATGTTAATATTAATACGTAACCTAAGGATTGAATACATCGATGAACGACGACATTATAGTCGTCGTCCTAATAAGGTGATGAAACCTGGTTGATCTGCACTTGGCACAATACGACACAAGGACAGTGCCGCTATGTCGTATCAATACTGGTGGCAGTTAATATTATAGAGACACTTAGTTACTAGAGGAACAATGCAAGGGGCGACTGAGCACGGGTTACATATATCTATACTCGTCATGGAAATTGATATACGAGGTCTAGGGACAGGCGTGGGTATTTTAACTTCTAAGATATATAACATCTACTTCTCGGATGTAAGAACATACATAGATTATAGGTTTGACTCCTGTAAGGAGATAAAGAAAACCTAATATTTAGTAGTGGCCCCGTAATCATTGACGAACATGCCTATTACATAAGGCATCCTCTTCAAACACTCATCCGCCATAGTTTGAATCTACCGCGCAGAGCATTTATAATCTGAGGAGCCTTCATCATGAGCGCACGCGACCTCACTCATGGCTTCAGTCATTATAAATTGGGTTCTCACTACGAAAAAACTTCGTAAAAAAGAAAAAAGAAAAAGAAAATAAGAATAACTATCCAATAAGCTTTCCATCATATCGTAGATGTACTTGTGTGGATCTTCGACCAGACGCTGATTCAGGCGTCATTCTTCCTTCACTGACATATCAAGTAAACCAAAATCCTTAATACATCAACGAATGGGAAGGGGATGGTCGGGAGGGCCCCAGTCGTCAATGATTACGGGGCCACTACTAAATATTAGGTTTTCTTTATCTCCTTACAGGAGTCAAACCTATAATTTATTAGTGGCCCCTCCATCATTGACGAACATGCCTGATTTCTAAGGCTGGAGGGGGACATTCGTAATCATATCATAACTCTAGAAAAGCAGATAATCAAACAACCACATAGTATTCTTACTTTTGTAAAAAAGAGATATTCGGGTGCATAAACTTTATACAGCCTAAATCTTCAAAAAGGGGTACAAGCAGGAGCGTGCTTCAAAGAAGCCTGCTTGAAAAAAGGGTTAACTCTGAGACTCTGTGCACAGATCTGCTAGTTAAGAAGGCACCCCACTTAAAGTAAATGGTGAAAACTAAAAACTTATAAGTTTACATGTGCACATATAAACCCCATTAACTAGTGGATATATTCCTAAAAATATAACCAAACATAAATTAATTCTTGTACATTCGTAGAAGTACTGAACTCGTGTACTTATGCAGAAGTAATTACTGCAACAGTAAAAGTCGTAGTTGCCACTACCGAGATTTCTCAAAAATCTATTGCTTCACAGCCAAAGCTACTTACAACAAGAATTGTCGTAACACTACTATTGGCTTTTAGCACAATTTCCTGCAATGAATACGACAGAGAAATTTTATAATACAATGCCTACAACCAGTATCACAGCTCAGCCGCGACCGCGCTGGCGACCGCGCGACCAGCGACCGCACTGGTGTAGTGAATAGCGTCTCGGACTTCCACCCAGAAGGCCCGGGATCGCGCCCACGCTCGGCGCATTAAAGATTTTTCACAAGCACTGAGTCGTTACCATCCCTCATGAGCAAGGGGATGGGGTAGTAGTACAGGACCCCAATGGAAATACGTCTAATCGGCCTTATTGGGCTATCCTTAGCTGGCTTAGCATGCGCTGGCTTTAAGAACTATTATTATTATTATTATTATTATGTTCCGAACACATACTCCGGAGGGGTCTAGGGTGTCCTATGTCACACTGACTACACCCTCCCCCCCCCCCCCCTTTTTCTTGAAATTAAACAAAACGTGACTAAAAGGGCCACCTAGACCCTCTGCCGTAAAGCTATACATGGCAAGGAAGGGTTGTCCAGAGCTACTGAAAGGTATCGAGGCAAAAACTCCTGATTAGAGGCCCACAACTGTGTGGACGTAATAACTTTCACCGAAAGATTATTAAGGAAACGTAAAGAGGCTGTCCCCTTGCGTAAATTGTGGGTCTTACCCACAACGCCGGGATGCTTCTCTTTAAAGTCCTCGACCAAGAGAGAAGCCAGTGTACGCTCCATCAATCGTTCACCCGGACTTGCGACCCATAAAGCACCCTGGTGATTTAGAGGTGCCACTCTTAAATATTTGGTTAGAGCTTGCACTGGGCAAAAAAGATGGTGCACCTTTCCCCTGTTTAACGCCGGCACCGT
>CM064575.1:53326744-53358571 GCA_032716605.1 Paralithodes platypus | reverse complement strand
TGGCAGAATGGGGATAAACAGCACTTGAGGTTGAGGAGCGGTGTGTGGTGTGTTGTCCTGTGTTGCGTTGACCTACAATTGTGCTGTTCAAGGGATGCATAGTTGACCCAATTAATCGTGCCGCGTTGTGTAATACCCAGCTAAATATTGACAGCAGGATGATAAACACCGTATGATGAGGGGGACTGGTGTGCTGTACCGTTGTGTGCTGTTATTTGCTGTTCTGCCCTCTTAGGCTGCACAGTTGACTCAGAAAATCATGCCATCTTGGTTAAGGGGGGAAGGGTTTATTTATTGGTCTATTGATTTGTTTATTTATTAATATTTTTGTTTATAGTTATCTCCCCAGACCTCCATCAAACTTAAATATAAACATCCTCAAGATCCCCCTTCGAGATATATTTGTCTCGGTCAAAGGCCAGGTCCTCCTAAATTACAGGCTCCCTTTCACTTGCCAGGAACAAATGGACACCTAAACGACACGAAAGATATTGACAAAGAAATGCGGCGAAAGATCATAAAATCGCCAAAATAATGGGGCAAACGTCTTAAAATCTGATAACTAATGGGGCTAAACATGAGGGAGAAGGGGGTTCGTAAAAAACCCAGTTAGCCTTCCCATAACACCCCCTGGAACAATGGCAGGCTGATGATGAGCAGTGTATTGAGGAGAAACAATTTATGGATAGCGTTCTGTTTATACCGTACCTTAGCCCTTTGAAGATACCATTACGCATTTATTTTCTGTGTTCTGGCTATTATTAGACGATTTCTTTTCGGTTTCCTGGCTATTATTAGACGATTTTATTCAGATGAGGAAGGGTATATGGAAGTATGAGGGTTAATTGAGATAGTCTTTGCCTATTTAATTCGCACAGATCCTTCCTAAATTGTATAAAATCTTCTAATGATAGCCAGATTAAACTGTCAACATGCGTCATTATCTTCAAAGGGATTATGTATTTTGTTATTGAGGTTTTCGGTGGTTGTAGATATGACTCGCTCAGTATATCATGACGTATGCCTTCCGTATAGTTTGGCTATACCCTGTTCCAAGTAAGTCAGCCAACACTCTTGAACATTAACCTCTATAACTCACAAACCACTAGAGTAATCCAGCTAATATGTCTACCATTTGGGAAGGGAATAGGTGTGGACATTTACAGTCCATTTGCTTTAGCCCTTTTTGAGTTCCAGAGGTTAGAGTTCACGATTTCTGGCCTACTTAATTGGAACTGGATTTAGGTTGTCGGTACCAGTGTACAATATTCTCAATTGGAACTGGATTTAGGTTGTCGGTACCAGTGTACAATATTCTCAATTGGAACTGGATTTAGGTTGTCGGTACCAGTGTACAATATTCTCAATTTGTTACCAGAAAAAAATTGCGGATTAAAAGTTGCTGAAAAATAACATAAATTGGTCTACGACGGCTGACATAATTACGACATGTATAAGCCAAAACAAATCCAGAAAGTGTTCCTGATCACACGGGGATTAGGAAGAACTTTTTAGTTTGTTCCCTAGACCTCCATCTAACCGGGGGCTTCGAGATAATTTGTACATTTTTGTGATGAATAGTGTCGTGGCCTTAGGCCGGTTCCTCCTGCATTACAGGTTCGCTATCGCAGTTCAAGGCAAAAACTACACTTAAATGGCACGAAAGGTCTTTAAATTGACAGAAATGGGGCGAAAGGCCTTAAGATCGCCAAACTAATGGGGCAGATGTCTTAAAATCTTAAACATAATTGGGCTAAACATGAGGTACAAGAGGGTCCAGAAAAATCTCACCTTAAATAGGTCAACCTTTTGAAATAACAATTACCATCGTGGTAAGATGTTTTGAAATAACAATTACCACCGTGGTAAGATGTTTTGAAATAACAATTACCATCGTGGTAATTTGTTTTGAAATAACAATTACCACCGTGGTAAGATGTTTTGAAATAACAATTACCATCGTGGTAAGATGTTTGAAATAACAATTACCACCGTGGTAAGATGTTTTGAAATAACAATTACCACCGTGGTAAGATGTTTTGAAATAACAATTACCACCGTGGTAAGATGTTTTGAAATAACAATTACCACCGTGGTAAGATGTTTTGAAATAACAATTACCACCGTGGTAAGATGTTTTGAAATAACAATTACCATCGTGGTAAGATGTTTTGAAATAACAATTACCACCGTGGTAAGATGTTTTGAAATAACAATTACCATCGTGGTAAGATGTTTTGAAATAACAATTACCACCGTGGTAAGATGTTTTGAAATAACAATTACCATCGTGGTAAGATGTTTTGAAATAACAATTACCACCGTGGTAAGATGTTTTGAAATAACAATTACCATCGTGGTAAGATGTTTTGAAATAACAATTACCACCGTGGTAAGATGTTTTGAAATAACAATTACCATCGTGGTAAGATGTTTTGAAATAACAATTACCGTGGTAAGAGGTTTGAAATAACAATTACCACCGTGGTAAGATGTTTTGAAATAACAATTACCACCGTGGTAAGATGTTTTGAAATAACAATTACCACCGTGGTAAGATGTTTGAAATAACATTACCACGTGGTAAGATGTTTGAAATAACAATTACCATCGTGGTAAGATGTTTTGAAATAACAATTACCATCGTGGTAAGATGTTTTGAAATAACAATTACCACCGTGGTAAGATGTTTTGAAATAACAATTACCATCGTGGTAAGATGTTTTGAAATAACAATTACCATCGTGGTAAGATGTTTTGAAATAACAATTACCATCGTGGTAAGATGTTTTGAAATAACAATTACCATCGTGGTAAGATGTTTTGAAATAACAATTACCACCGTGGTAAGATGTTTTGAAATAACAATTACCATCGTGGTAAGATGTTTTGAAATAACAATTACCACCGTGGTAAGATGTTTTGAAATAACAATTACCATCGTGGTAAGATGTTTTGAAATAACAATTACCACCGTGGTAAGATGTTTTGAAATAACAATACCATCGTGGTAAGATGTTTTGAAATAACAATTACCACCGTGGTAAGAGTTTTGAAATAACAATTACCACCGTGGTAAGATGTTTTGAAATAACAATTACCATCGTGGTAAGATGTTTTGAAATAACAATTACCATCGTGGTAAGATGTTTTGAAATAACAATTACCATCGTGGTAATTTGTTTTGAAATAACAATTACCACCGTGGTAAGATGTTTTGAAATAACAATTACCATCGTGGTAATTTGTTTTGAAATAACAATTACCACCGTGGTAAGATGTTTTGAAATAACAATTACCATCGTGGTAAGATGTTTTGAAATAACAATTACCACCGTGGTAAGATGTTTTGAAATAACAATTACCACCGTGGTAAGATGTTTTGAAATAACAATTACCATCGTGGTAAGATGTTTTGAAATAACAATTACCATCGTGGTAAGATGTTTTCAAATAACAATTACCATCGTGGTAAGATGTTTTGAAATAACAATTACCACCGTGGTAAGATGTTTTCAAATAACAATTACCATCGTGGTAAGATGTTTGCAAATAACAATTACCATCGTGGTAAGATGTTTGCAAATAACAATTACCATCGTGGTAAGATGTTTTGAAATAACAATTACCACCGTGGTAAGATGTTTTGAAATAACAATTACCATCGTGGTAAGATGTTTTGAAATAACAATTACCATCGTGGTAAGATGTTTTGAAATAACAATTACCATCGTGGTAAGATGTTTTGAAATAACAATTACCACCGTGGTAAGATGTTTTGAAATAACAATTACCATCGTGGTAAGATGTTTTGAAATAACAATTACCATCGTGGTAAGATGTTTTGAAATAACAATTACCATCGTGGTAAGATGTTTTGAAATAACAATTACCATCGTGGTAAGATGTTTTGAAATAACAATTACCATCGTGGTAAGATGTTTTGAAATAACAATTACCATCGTGGTAAGATGTTTTGAAATAACAATTACCATCGTGGTAAGATGTTTTGAAATAACAATTACCATCGTGGTAAGATGTTTTGAAATAACAATTACCATCGTGGTAAGATGTTTTGAAATAACAATTACCACCGTGGTAAGATGTTTTGCCATCGTGGTAAGATGTTTTGAAATAACAATTACCACCGTGGTAAGATGTTTGAAATAACAATTACCACCGTGGTAAGATGTTTTGAAATAACAATTACCATCGTGGTAAGATGTTTTCAAATAACAATTACCATCGTGGTAAGATGTTTTCAAATAACAATTACCATCGTGGTAAGATGTTTGCAAATAACAATTACCATCGTGGTAAGATGTTTTGAAATAACAATTACCACCGTGGTAAGATGTTTTGAAATAACAATTACCATCGTGGTAAGATGTTTTGAAATAACAATTACCATCGTGGTAAGATGTTTTGAAATAACAATTACCATCGTGGTAAGATGTTTTGAAATAACAATTACCATCGTGGTAAGATGTTTTGAAATAACAATTACCATCGTGGTAAGATGTTTTGAAATAACAATTACCATCGTGGTTAGATGTTTTGAAATAACAATTACCATCGTGGTAAGATGTTTTGAAATAACAATTACCATCATGGTAAGATGTTTTGAAATAACAATTACCATCGTGGTAAGATGTTTTGAAATAACAATTACCACCGTGGTAAGATGTTTTGCCATCGTGGTAAGATGTTTTGAAATAACAATTACCATCGTGGTAAGATGTTTGCAAATAACAATTACCATCGTGGTAAGATGTTTTGAAATAACAATTACCACCGTGGTAAGATGTTTTGAAATAACAATTACCATCGTGGTAAGATGTTTTGAAATAACAATTACCATCGTGGTAAGATGTTTTCAAATAACAATTACCATCGTGGTAAGATGTTTTGAAATAACAATTACCACCGTGGTAAGATGTTTTGAAATAACAATTACCATCGTGGTAAGATGTTTTGAAATAACAATTACCACCGTGGTAAGATGTTTTGAAATAACAATTACCATCGTGGTAAGATGTTTTGAAATAACAATTACCACCGTGGTAAGATGTTTTGAAATAACAATTACCATCGTGGTAAGATGTTTTGAAATAACAATTACCATCGTGGTAAGATGTTTTCAAATAACAATTACCATCGTGGTAAGATGTTTTGAAATAACAATTACCACCGTGGTAAGATGTTTTGAAATAACAATTACCATCGTGGTAAGATGTTTTGAAATAACAATTACCACCGTGGTAAGATGTTTTGAAATAACAATTACCACCGTGGTAAGATGTTTTGAAATAACAATTACCACCGTGGTAAGATGTTTTGCCATCGTGGTAAGATGTTTTGAAATAACAATTACCATCGTGGTAAGATGTTTTGCAATAACAATTACCATCGTGGTAAGATGTTTTGCAATAACAATTACCATCGTGGTAAGATGTTTTGAAATAACAATTACCATCGTGGTAAGATGTTTTGAAATAACAATTACCATCGTGGTAAGATGTTTTCAAATAACAATTACCATCGTGGTAAGATGTTTTGAAATAACAATTACCACCGTGGTAAGATGTTTTGAAATAACAATTACCATCGTGGTAAGATGTTTTGAAATAACAATTACCACCGTAGTAAGATGTTTTGAAATAACAATTACCATCGTGGTAAGATGTTTTTGAAATAACAATTACCACCGTGGTAAGATGTTTTGAAATAACAATTACCACCGTGGTAAGATGTTTTGAAATAACAATTACCATCGTGGTAAGATGTTTTGCAATAACAATTACCATCGTGGTAAGATGTTTTGCAATAACAATTACCATCGTGGTAAGATGTTTTGAAATAACAATTACCATCGTGGTAAGATGTTTTGAAATAACAATTACCATCGTGGTAAGATGTTTGCAAATAACAATTACCATATTACCTAATAATATACACGTGGAAAATCGCAGAGGGTTTAGTACCAAACCTACATACTCCGATAGTCATGAAATCAGTGATAGGAGAGGCTGGGAATGCGAAATCCCCCGGATGAATAACAGGGGTGCTATGGGCTCTCTGCGAGAGGGCTGGTTATCACACAGAAGCCCACGTCTCTTCAACAAACTCCCACGACGAGTAAGAGACATGAGGGACATCTCGTTAGACAACTTCAAGAGAGCCCTAGATGTCGAACTGCAAAAAGTGCCAGACGAGCCCATCCTCGCAAGGGAGCGAGCTGTCGCTTCAAACAGTCTACTGCACCAAATCACCACCCATAACGAGGGGCGTCGCGCTCCTTGGTGCCGCTAGAAGAGCGGCGAACACATCCAAAGGTATCCAAAGGTAAAGGTATCGTGGTAAGATGTTTTCAAATAACAATTACCATCGTGGTAAGATGTTTTGAAATAACAATTACCATCGTGGTAAGATGTTTTGAAATAACAATTACCATCGTGGTAAGATGTTTTGAAATAACAATTACCATCGTGGTAAGATGTTTTGAAATAACAATTACCATCGTGGTAAGATGTTTTGAAATAACAATTACCATCGTGGTAAGATGTTTTGAAATAACAATTACCATCGTGGTAAGTTGTTTTGAAATAACAATTACCATCGTGGTAAGATGTTTTGAAATAACAATTACCACCGTGGTAAGTTGTTTTGAAATAACAATTACCATCGTGGTAAGATGTTTTCAAATAACAATTACCATCGTGGTAAGATGTTTTGAAATAACAATTACCATCGTGTTAAGATGTTTTCAAATAACAATTACCATCGTGGTAAGATGTTTGCAAATAACAATTACCATCGTGGTAAGATGTTTTGAAATAACAATTACCATCGTGGTAAGATGTTTTCAAATAACAATTACCATCGTGGTAAGATGTTTTGAAATAACGATTACCATCGTGGTAAGATGTTTTGAAATAACAATTACCATCGTGGTAAGATGTTTTTTCCTTCAAATGTGCAGCCTATGAACAAAATAATGTAATCAATCTATTTGTCGATTCCAGTGCGAAAATTCTGAGAAATAGTAGGAAAAGAAAGAAAACTTGCCGATCGAAAAATATGTTGTACTTGAAGGGCTGCACAGATGGATAAATACTTCATTCCAACGTTGGATAATAACCTTTAAAAAGCTGGCAGAACGAATATAAACCAAATAATAATGAAGCTAAAATATAACTGCCAAATGAACTCATTCATTACCAGTGGCATCATTATATTATATTCTACCAACTATTGACAATTTCAGTCAGCTTACGAAGGACGTCTACCAATTAAGGCTGCAAACTATCTCAATTGTTTGTTTTAGCCATCATTTATCCTTCCTAAGCTTAATAATGTTTCTTCTAAATGCAACTAAAATCAATCCAATAAGATGTGACCGATACTGAAAGGGTTTATTATTGAAGGTGGTTGAGTAATTGGCCACATGCGAGTTTCGGTCTAGATTCTATAGGGAAGTTCAAGGTGTAGACATTAATATTTATCAGAAATAATGGGTTTTTGATGAAAGGAAATGGATTTTAAGATGGAATTAATGTATATATGCATGTACTCCAGTCATATATTTGCTCGTATTTCGGCTAAAAATCGTTGTTTAAAGCTCCAACTTCCTTATAGATCGAAACTCGTAGGTGGTCAATTAGTGATCTCTGTGTGGGTAGAACCATTTGACTGACGGTCAGGGCAAGAGGTGGAGAATTAGTAACCCTTCAACTATGGTCACGCTCTTCCTATATTGCTGACTAACATTTGATCATGGTATTCAGTTTACGAAGACATTGTGGAATTTGTAGTGATTTGTTCATTTAGTTATGTATTTACTTTTTTTGTTTTTTCCCCATAACCCGAGGCCGAGGGCCGGCTCCTCCTAAATTACAAGCTAGCTATCGCTTGTCAGGAAAAAAATAACACCTAAATGGCACGAGAGATCTTTAAATAACACCTAAATGGCACGAGAGATCTTTAAATAACACCTAAATGGCACGAGAGATCTTTAAATAACACTTAAATGGCACGAGAGATCTTTAAATAACACCTAAATGGCACGAGAGATCTTTAAATAACACCTAAATGGCACGAGAGATCTTTAACCCTTAAAAAGCGGCTCACCACATAAGTCGAGTTGAAAAAACTGGCAAAAAACGGGTGAAAAAAGGGTGGAAATCGAGTGAAAATGGGTGGGATAGTAATGATCCATACGTCCGACATCTGTGGCCTCCCGGCCCACACTAACTCCAGTTCCCCCACCGCGCGTGAGGATGACAGTGTAACCAATAGTTCGCTAAAAGTGAGCAAGGTAGCAAAATCCGCTAAACTTCCATCTTCGAGGTAACACTGTCAGTGCTCCACGAGTGCTACGTAGCTGTATGTGGCGTCATTGTGTAGCGATTTCCACCTAGTTTTCGGCGCAATACAGTTCCTTTCATACTGATGGTTGATATAGCAGTCAGAACGGCCCAGAAAGGCCCAAAACGGCCACAGAGCACCCGCTAGAGGAGGGTTAAATAACACCTAAATGGCACGAGATATCTTTAAATAACCTAAATGGCACGAGAGATCTTTAAATCGCCAAACTAATAGTGCGAAGGTCTTGTAATATCAAAACTAATGGGGCTAAGCATGTGGGAGAGAGGGGGTCAGGAAAAACTTGAAATGAAATCTCCTATAGGCCTAAGAGTTAGTGTGTGGTTAAGCTGGTGGCCCTATACCTTGTTCCTAGGCCTAGTCGTGGCAAGAGTTAGTGTGTGGTTATAGCTGGTGGCACTATACCTTGTTCCAAATAGGCCTAGTCATGGCAAGAGTTAGTGTGTGGTTATAGCTGGTGGCACTATACCTTGTTCCAAATAGGCCTAGTCGTGGCAAGAGTTAGTGTGGTTATTGCTGGTGGCACTATACCTTGTTCCAAATAGGCCTAGTCGTGGCAAGAGTTAGTGTGTGGTTATTGCTGGTGGCACTATACCTTGTTCCAAATAGGCCTAGTCGTGGCAAGAGTTAGTGTGTGGTTATTGCTGGTGGCACTATACCTTGTTCCAAATAGGCCTAGTCGTGGCAAGAGTTAGTGTGTGGTTATTGCTGGTGGCACTATACCTTGTTCCAAATAGGCCTAGTCGTGGCAAGAGTTAGTGTGTGGTTATTGCTGGTGGCACTATACCTTGTTCCAAATAGGCCTAGTCGTGGCAAGAGTTAGTGTGTGGTTATAGCTGGTGGCACTATACCTTGTTCCAAATAGGCCTAGTCGTGGCAAGAGTTAGTGTGTGGTTATTGCTGGTGGCACTATACCTTGTTCCAAATAGGCCTAGTCGTGGCAAGAGTTAGTGTGTGGTTATTGCTGGTGGCACTATACCTTGTTCCAAATAGGCCTAGTCGTGGCAAGAGTTAGTGTGTGGTTATTGCTGGTGGCACTATACCTTGTTCCAAATAGGCCTAGTCGTGGCAAGAGTTAGTGTGTGGTTATAGCTGGTGGCACTATACCTTGTTCCAAATAGGCCTAGTCGTGGCAAGAGTTAGTGTGTGGTTATTGCTGGTGGCACTATACCTTGTTCCAAATAGGCCTAGTCGTGGCAAGAGTTAGTGTGTGGTTATGCTGGTGGCACTATACCTTGTTCCAAATAGGCCTAGTCGTGGCAAGAGTTAGTGTGTGGTTATAGCTGGTGGCACTATACCTTGTTCCAAATAGGCCTAGTCGTGGCAAGAGTTAGTGTGTGGTTATTGCTGGTGGCACTATACCTTGTTCCAAATAGGCCTAGTCGTGGCAAGAGTTAGTGTGGTTATAGCTGGTGGCACTATACCTTGTTCCAAATAGGCCTAGTCGTGGCAAGAGTTAGTGTGTGGTTATTGCTGGTGGCACTATACCTTGTTCCAAATAGGCCTAGTCGTGGCAAGAGTTAGTGTGTGGTTATTGCTGGTGGCACTATACCTTGTTCCAAATAGGCCTAGTCGTGGCAAGAGTTAGTGTGTGGTATAGCTGGTGGCACTATACCTTGTTCCAAATAGGCCTAGTCGTGGCAAGAGTTAGTGTGTGGTTATTGCTGGTGGCACTTACCTTGTTCCAAATAGGCCTAGTCGTGGCAAGAGTTAGTGTGTGGTTATTGCTGGTGGCACTATACCTTGTTCCAAATAGGCCTAGTCGTGGCAAGAGTTAGTGTGTGGTTATTGCTGGTGGCACTATACCTTGTTCCAAATAGGCCTAGTCGTGGCAAGAGTTAGTGTGTGGTTATTGCTGGTGGCACTATACCTTGTTCCAAATAGGCCTAGTCGTGGCAAGAGTTAGTGTGTGGTTATTGCTGGTGGCACTATACCTTGTTCCAAATAGGCCTAGTCGTGGCAAGAGTTAGTGTGTGGTTATTGCTGGTGGCACTATACCTTGTTCCAAATAGGCCTAGTCGTGGCAAGAGTTAGTGTGTGGTTATAGCTGGTGGCACTATACCTTGTTCCAAATAGGCCTAGTCGTGGCAAGAGTTAGTGTGTGGTTATTGCTGGTGGCACTATACCTTGTTCCAAATAGGCCTAGTCGTGGCAAGAGTTAGTGTGTGGTTATAACTGGTGGCACTATACCTTGTTCCAAATAGGCCTAGTCGTGGCAAGAGTTAGTGTGTGGTTATTGCTGGTGGCACTATACCTTGTTCCAAATAGGCCTAGTCGTGGCAAGAGTTAGTGTGTGGTTATTGCTGGTGGCACTATACCTTGTTCCAAATAGGCCTAGTCGTGGCAAGAGTTAGTGTGTGGTTATTGCTGGTGGCACTATACCTTGTTCCAAATAGGCCTAGTCGTGGCAAGAGTTAGTGTGTGGTTATTGCTGGTGGCACTATACCTTGTTCCAAATAGGCCTAGTCGTGGCAAGAGTTAGTGTGTGGTTATTGCTGGTGGCACTATACCTTGTTCCAAATAGGCCTAGTCGTGGCAAGAGTTAGTGTGTGGTTATTGCTGGTGGCACTATACCTTGTTCCAAATAGGCCTAGTCGTGGCAAGAGTTAGTGTGTGGTTATAGCTGGTGGCACTATACCTTGTTCCAAATAGGCCTAGTCGTGGCAAGAGTTAGTGTGTGGTTATTGCTGGTGGCACTATACCTTGTTCCAAATAGGCCTAGTCGTGGCAAGAGTTAGTGTGTGGTTATTGCTGGTGGCACTATACCTTGTTCCAAATAGGCCTAGTCGTGGCAAGAGTTAGTGTGTGGTTATAGCTGGTGGCACTATACCTTGTTCCAAATAGGCCTAGTCGTGGCAAGAGTTAGTGTGTGGTTATTGCTGGTGGCACTATACCTTGTTCCAAATAGGCCTAGTCGTGGCAAGAGTTAGTGTGTGGTTATTGGTGGCACTATACCTTGTTCCAAATAGGCCTAGTCGTGGCAAGAGTTAGTGTGTGGTTATTGCTGGTGGCACTATACCTTGTTCCAAATAGGCCTAGTCGTGGCAAGAGTTAGTGTGTGGTTATAGCTGGTGGCACTATACCTTGTTCCAAATAGGCCTAGTCGTGGCAAGAGTTAGTGTGTGGTTATTGCTGGTGGCACTATACCTTGTTCCAAATAGGCCTAGTCGTGGCAAGAGTTAGTGTGTGGTTATTGCTGGTGGCACTATACCTTGTTCCAAATAGGCCTAGTCGTGGCAAGAGTTAGTGTGTGGTTATAGCTGGTGGCACTATACCTTGTTCCAAATAGGTAGGCCAGAAATCCTCAACCCTACCTAACCTCTGTAACTCAAAATGGGCTGAGCAAATGAGCTGTAAATATCCACACCTATTCCCTGGCTGAGTGTTCCTTAATGGTATAAATATTAGCTCGATTACTCTAGTCGTGTGTGAGTTATAGAGATTAATATTAGTCTAAGAGTTTTGGGAACCGGGTATAGTAGGTTAATGGATGATGGTTTAGTTAATTAGGGTTAACGGAACACGATTTGGGTCAACTTTAATAACCAAGCAACCCCATGTGAACAATGATAAGAATATCTCCTCTCTCTCTCTCTCTCTCTCTCTCTCTCTCTCTCTTTCTCTCTCTCTCTTTCTCTCTCTCTCTCTCTCTCTCTCTCTCTCTCTCTCTCTCTCTCTCTCTCTCTCTCTCTCTCTCTCTCTCATAAGTGAAGTAATTGTGTGGTAAGAGCCCAAGTATTTTCATTACTGGAGTAGAAATGCTTCCCCTGAGTGTTTTCGTGTGTTTTGTTGTGTTTGAGTGTTGGCATAGATGTAACCAATTGAGTACGAGTGCCGCCTTTCTTCCTTATATTCTAGACAGTTTTTGGCTATCATCAGACGATTTCTTCAGTTTAGGCAGAATGTCTAGAAATCAAAGACGTACCGGTATAGTATATCTTCATTAACTCTCTGAATAACACAAATCCTTCCTAAGCACGGCAAAATCTTGAAATAATTGTCACAATAAACTAAAAATCCCATCATCCCTCACTGAAAGGGTTAATGAATTATGTTATTACACCAAGGGTCATGATGTTGATCTATATTTATGTTTAATTTATTTTGGTTTGTTCGTTGATTTTTATTGTTTTAATCAAGCCCTCGGGGATAATATAGATTTATATATTACACATTTGAAATAACGTGAAAACTATCGTACTGCTTGATATAAAGACATATCATAATGCTTCTAAAATTATATGTTGTTAATGTAATTTCTTACACAATTTTGATATGCAGAATTGAAAACTCCACTACAAAAAATCAAATTAATCAAATGATTGCTTACTTTTAAATAAATAACCCCAAATGTTGTTCTATTGTTCTGGTTTGTGATCATCTATTACCGGTAAGAAATTCTGTTTGGTTATGCTCCAACGTTCCGAACGTCTTATGGTAATAGATTGTGTTCAATGGATATATTTTATTTCGTTTGACCTATGCCGAAGTACGTTGTTATGGTGCATTGTGGTGGTCATAGGAGTGTGTGTGTGTGTGCGTGTGCGTGCGTGTGTGTGTGTGTGTGTGCGCGCGTGCGTGTGTGTAATAATAATAATAATAATAATAAACGGTTTATTAAAGAATGGCAGCCTCATGAGCTGAAAATACACATTTTACAATTTAGTGGATGAACATGAGATGTACAGATATGAGGATGGTAAGCTCAGTTTACAAACAAAATAAATGAATACAATAATGATGCATGTGCAGAATACAAATTATCATAAAATAACCATGAGAGTAAGTGATATACAGTACATATACACATTTGTGTGTGTGTGTATTAAATGCGAGGATCTTTGGAAGTTGTCCTGTTTTATGAATCAGTTATATACTATTCTGCCATTGAATGTGTGACCGTTTACATTGAATAAATCTCCTAGTGACAGCCAGAATACAAATATGCTTGTTTGTTATGTTCTGCAACTTGACCTTCTGACTACGTGAGGCTTTTCCCGGGTTCCATAAAAGTGTTAGTTTTAGTCAGAATACAAGAAATTTAAATGTACAACTTCCAAAACAGGAACCGCTCAATATAAAGACAAAAGAACTTGGCAAAATATGTATGTGGAAATAAGTTTACTCATAACACATTGAAGATTTAGCAAAGCAATATTATGAGACCACACAATTATTGTTTTTTCTGCGCGACTCATGATAAGTTGTCCCAAACCCCTTGGCTATGGAAAGGTCTTCCCCAAGCTGAACAAAGCATTTTCTTGTGCCCTTAGAGGCTTAGAAGATCCAATGACGCATTTCTTTTCTGTTTTATGGCTATCATTTGACGATTTTAATCAGACTTTGAAGGATAAATGGAAGTCAGAGGATTAATTGATATCGTCTTTACTCTTATAATTCCCACAGATTCATAATATATTGTACAAAATCGTCTAATGATAGCCAGAATAAACAATGAAAATGCGTCATCATTTTCAAAGGGTACATCACAACAAAAATCTGCATCGTACTTCTGTCCTTTAATCAGACGACAATATTTTTGTCTTTGATTCGGTTACTGTTAGATGATTTTACTCATCTAATCTTCTTCTAGGAATGAAAGGGTAAACTAACAAAGGCTATTGTAATTATTCCGGTAACTCAAACTTTGCCTTCCTAAGTTGAGTAAAAGTGATAAAAGATAGGTGGCAATACAAATGGTAGGCGGGTGTTGGGTGTAGTGTTGTGTAATGGGATTGATATTCTGCCTGCTGAGTGTGGAGGGTGACGCTACCAGAAACGGTGTCTCTTACTCTCTTCATAATAGTCCTAACCCCTTCAATATACTGTTGTGTGACAGAGAGAGAGAGAGCTATATATCTCCCATTTTTCTGACTAACAATAGATGATGTTTAAATTGTTATTGATTGTAGTCCTTTCAATTAGGTGACATTAACCTGTGTTTCATTATACTGTAGCTACCTCCTTGCGAGTTCATTCAACTTAGGAAGGTATTTTTATGATAATGTTGAGCGACTATAATGTACCGGTCCAGTGTGAAATATTCCATTAACCCCTTCAGTACTGCTAACGTATTTATATTTAATTTCAGCTACATTGAGACGGTTTTATGTAACTAGGAGGATATTGGGTCACTGGCATGTTTTATCTTTCTCTCCTTTTCTCTCTTTCCCTGGCTTGTATATATTCGGCCCCATTCAGCCAACTGTTTTAAGACGTTTATCCCCATCCAGCTGACGATTTCTTCTTGGCGAGCGAAAGCGAGCCAGCAATGTATGGAGAAATCCGGCTTCGCCGGAGACATGTTTCTATCGAAAAATGTACAAATTTAGCTTGCTGTCTAAACAAATATATATATATGCTGGCTCGCTACCGCTTGCCAGGAAAATATTGACACCTAGATGGGGGTAAACTTTTTAAAACAGTAGGCTGAACGGGGCCGAATGGATACAAGCCAAAGAGAGAGGGAGAGAAAGAGAAAAAAAAGCGAGGTGGGTTCCCTTTAAGGGAAATTAAGGCTGTGTATAGATGTTCGTATTTTTTATTTGCGGCTCCCCGTATACAAGTATCATGCAACACAATATACATCTGGTCTTATGTACACTCGACCAAAAAACAATCTTTACACTGGTGAGCTGTAAATAATCTAGTGTGAACTGAATCAATCGGGTGAAACATACGTCTGTGAGGTATTATCATAAGATTTCGACCCACTTCCAGAATGTTTAGAGCGTTAGTGTAAAGATTGTTTTTTGGTCGAGTGTACAGCCTTATAAATGACCTAGCTATCTATCTATCTATACATATCTATCTATCTAATGTTAAATAAACACTGCAACGTTAACAATGATTAGAAACACCATTTGAGGAGGAGCTCTTCAATTGACGTTTCGCAGATAGTTTCTTTATGTTGAATCACTTGAATAAACTCTGTGAAACGTTGTCATTTCATAGTACGGCCGTGACGTCAGGTCACGTGACTATAATAAACAAACCAGTACCTGGCCCTATGGTACGGGGCTGCCGCGCGCTTGTACACAAAGAGACTGGTCAAGTTTGTGTTGTACCAGGCTGTTTTAGCACACACGGACAAGACAATGTGCTTTTGTATTGATTTCAAACAATCAAAGATGTAAGGAAAATATATTAAGGAAACAATAACAAGCTTCAAAGCAGTAACATAAAACAATATGATGAATAGATGATAAGACTGAATATTGAGCTCTCTCCTTTAATATGTGTGGATGTTTGGATTATTATGAACATATCTTACGTAATTTTACCCAAATATATATAAGCCTTACTTATTTCATTTATAAAACTACTGATGTATACAGTACCTATCAGACGGCAACGGTCAATAAGAGTAAAATTTTGTTATTATTTTGTATATAAAGCGCAAAGCTCTTTATCATCCATCGCCGTCTGGAAACTGTCTAATATCTTCTTGCATAAGGACTAGGCTTAACAATTATCTGTACTGATATTTATTGTCTCATTTTACACAATATATTTGTATACACATTTATGTTTATCGATATATTAGGGAGGTAACCGCAATTCACGGCAAAGCGTATACCGTACCTTACCTTACCTTTAGATACCTTTAGATGTGTTCGCCGCTCTTCTAGCGGCACCAAGGAGCGCGACGCCCCTCGTTATGGGTGGTGATTTGGTGCAGTAGACTGTTTGAAGCGACAGCTCGCTCCCTTGCAAGGATGGGCTCGTCTGGCACTTTTTGCAGTTCGACATCTAGTGCTCTCTTGAAGTTGTCTAACGAGATGTCCCTCATGTCTCTTACTCGCCGTGGGAGTTTGTTGAAGAGACGTGGGCCTCTGTGTGATAACCAGCCCTCTCGCAGAGAGCCCATAGCACCCCTGTTATTCATCCGGGGGATTTCGCATTCCCAGCCTCTCCTATCACTGAATTTCATGACTATCGGAGTATGTAGGTTTGGTCCTAAACCCTCTGCAATTTTCCACGTGTATATTATTAGGTAACGTTCTCTTCTATGTTCCAGTGAGTACAGATTCAGTGCTCTTAAACGCTCCCAATAGTGTAGATGTTTTATCGAACTTATATGCGAAGTGAAATTTCTTTGTACACTCTCTACGTCATTTATTTCACCTGCTTTGTATGGGGATGTTAATACGCTACAGTATTCAAGCCGCGGTAGCACTAGAGATTTGAAGAGCGTTATCATAGGTACTTCACCGCATGTTTTAAAAGTACGCAGAATCCAACCCGTTAGACGTTTCGCAGCCGCCACTTTGACCTGGTTATGTACTTTGAAACCCATATTTTCAGACATTAATACCCCAAGGTCTTTCACACTGTCTTTCCGTTCTATTATGTGGTTAGATTCTGTTAAGTAATTTGTAATTTCTTTAACACCATTATTATCTCCGTACCGTATTAATTGGAATTTTTCCTCATTGAATTACATGTTGTTTTCCCTGGTCCACTGGAACACTACATTCATGTCTTCCTGCAGTCGGCCCGTGTCTTCTTGTGTGTTTACTATCTTGCTTAATTTTGTGTTATCAGCAAAAGACGACACCGTACTGTGTCTGGTGTTGGTATTTATGTCGCAAATTAGTATGAGGAACAGAAGGGGCGCTAGCACTGTTCCTTGGGGCACTGAGCTTTTGACATCCGAAGGCTCAGATGTGACTTGGTTTACTGCTACTGATTGTTTTCGGTTTACGAGGAAATTGTATATCCACCGTCCGATTTTCCCAGTTATACCTTTTGCTTTCAGTTTGTGGGCTATTATACCATGGTCACATTTATCAAATGCCTTAGCAAAATCGGTGTAAATGACATCCACGTTTTTCTTTTCTTCTAGCGCTTTAAGAATTTTGTCATAGTGTTCCAAAAGTTGTGAGAGACATGATCTTCCCGCTCTGAACCCATGTTGACCGGTGTTGTGTAGTTCATTTGTCTCCATGAATGTTGAAATTTTTCTTCGCAGGACTCGTTCGAAAACTTTAATGATGTGAGAGGTTAGAGCTACCGGGCGGTAGTTTTTTGGTAGTGCTTTACTCCCTCCTTTATGCAGTGGGTCAATTATTGTGTTTTTCAAGCTATCTGGTATGTCACCAGTGTCTAGACTCCTTCTCCACATTATAGCCAGGGGTTTTGAGAAGTTTTCCTTACATTTCTTCATTAGGATCGAATTCCATGAGTCCGGGCCTGGTGCCGAGTGGGATGGCATGTTGGAAATGGCCTCTTCTATGTCTTTTGGACCGAAATCAATATCCAGCATCTGAGGGGTTTCCGTGGGGGAGGTTTCCATGAAAAATATATTTTGGTCTCTGATGACTTTTGTTTCATCAGGCTCACTGAATGCCATTTCATACTGCCTGCTTAAGAGTTCGCTCATTTCCTTTTTGTCCCCTGTGAAAGAGCCGTCCCCTTTGCTCAGTGGGCCGATGTTTGATGTTGTTTTAGCCTTTTGTTTGGCGTATGAAAAGAAGTATTTGGAATTTTCCTTTATACCTGCAATAGCTTTCCTCTCCTCTTCCATATGTTGTAGTTCATATGATATTCTTAGCCTTTGTTCAATTTCCACAATTTCTCTATCTATTTCGGCCTTTTGCCTATCCTGTAGATTTTGATGTGTGCGTCTTTGTGCGAGTAATTTTCTTCTTCTGTACAGCCTCCTCCTTTCCCGATCTTGTTTGCTTCTTCGTTTTGTTTGTCTTGCAGGTATATGGTGGCTACAGATTTGGGTCATGGTTTCTGTTATTAAGACTAGACATTCTGCTGGTGTCAGGTTATTCATTAAATCTTCCCAGTCTATTTCCTCCATTTCTTGATTTACCTCTTCCCACCTAATGTTTTTGTTATTGAAGTTAAATTTACTGAAGGGGCCGGTTTTTGTTCTCGATTCTGAGGTTGTCTGTACACTTTCTAAGGTTGTTTTGATCTCAATTAATTTATGATCTGAGTATGTTGTGTCCGATATGTTAATGCTGTGTACTAGAGAGTCGTTGTTAGTGAAGACCAGGTCTAAGATATTGTTTTCCCGTGTGGGTTCAGCAATATGTTGGGTAAGACTAAAAAAATCTCAAAGTTCAAAAAGCTCTCTCGTATTTGCTTGTATTTGCTTCTCCGGTGTTGTTTGCCACTAACTGGTTTTCTAGTTGTCTCCATTTAATGTTTGGTAGGTTAAAGTCTCCTAGCCATATAATATTTGGTGTTGGGTTCCCCAGGGTTTCCACTTCTGATTTTATTTTGTTGAGCTGGGTTTTGAATTCTTCTCGGGATGCGTCTGGAGGCCTGTATGTAACAATAACTGCTAAATTTAGGGATTCTATTTTAACTCCAAGTATTTCCACCACTTCATTACTGTTATTTAGGAATTCAGTACATATCAGTGAGTCATGGATGTACAAGGCTACACCTCCATGTGATCTATGCGTTCTGTCCGCCCTATGTAGGTTGTAACCAGGAATCCATACCTCACTATCTTCCTGATCTTTAATGTGAGTTTCTGTGAGAGTCGCAAATATAGCGTTTCCTTCTTCTAGCAGGCCCCTAATAAATGGTACTTTGTTCGTGGTTCTATTTTTTAGGCCTTGGATATTTGCAAACAAGATTTGGGAGAGATTGTTTGGAGTACTATGTGTACCTAATAGTCTTCGGGAATTATTTGCCACTCTTGGGAGGCCAGGAGGTGCTCGAGGTGTTCTATGTGCTCCTCCATCTCCCTCAGTCTCTTCATCTTCGTCTGCCCTTTCCCTCCTTGCCTTTTTTCCTCTGTCTCGTCCTCGCATAGCTAGAGAGTTTTTTGGGCTACCATTCGTGTTAGGTCTAGCATATCTCCAAGTCCCTTTAATATGAAAAGCTGGGCATTTCATATTGTAGCAGGTCTTGTTCTCAAGTGATGTCTTGCAAAGGGATGGGTGGTGGTATTTGCAGGTTTCACCAAATCTACATTTTCCATGACTGGTTATGTTGTTGCAAATTTTGGGATGAGCAAATCTACATGACTTCCCATTATATTGGCCCTTTTGACCAAAGTAGCACCTTCTTTCCAGATAATATCTGCACACTGGTGTAGACAGCCCCAGTAGGTGTGGCTGGGGCTGCGAGGGGTTGTGTGGTTGTGGTTGATAGTGGGCTTGGTGTATGGGTGGGTGAGGCCTGCAGGGGGGTGGAGTTACGTGTCGGGTGTAGGTGGGCAGGTGGTGAGCTATGCTGCGGGGCTAGTTGGGTCTGGGAGGGGGAGGTCTGGTAGTTGGGGGAGATAGTGGTGTGGTTTAGGGATGGTGTGGTGTGTAGAGGGGGGCTGGGTGTCATGATCTGCCGGGCGTAAGTAGGCAGAGGTGTGGAGTGGGGTGGGTCATGTGGGGAGGTGGGAGGCGGCGGCGGTGTGGTATTTGGTGACGTCGATACGATTGTGGTCAGGGATGTATGAGGGGAAATTCTTGGTGTGTTTCCCCAGTGTTGTTGGAATAACACCACCTCTTGGCTATATTTAGGTCTATCTTGTACCTTTGTTTTTTCCACAGTCTGGATGATTTGCATTGTGAACTCGGCACAGCTGTTGCAAAAATGGAAGTTCTTCCCCTTATTATTATAAGACATGTTTATCGGTTATGAAAGTCCTATGCAGCACCAATGAAACTTGTCTTTGCATATTTGGCATTTTGTGCCACGTTTGTCTCTCACTCTGTCCCTACAGATACTGCAAACGTCCTTGGTATTCATATCTATAAGAATATTTTACTCGACTTTCTTGTATGTAACGACGCAGGGGAGGGAAAGGGGCTAGAGAGAGAGGGAGGGGGGGGGGGGGGTTCACTGTTTTGTGGTTAGGACTTGTTCGAGCTTCCAATCATTAACACTGGCTTTGGTTTAAACTTTAAGTAACACTTTCGATAAACTTATGAAACAGAATCATCACTGCCCTAACCACTTCCTGTCTCTCTTATCCCCGGTCCGAATTTACACTATTGATGGTTGCATGAGTTTCTTCCTCAATAACGTCACTACTAATATCCCGCGATATGCGATTTGTTAAATAGTTAACTTATTATGCTTCTCTGTTTTATTTTTATTTATTTTGTTGATATTTGTTTTACCTGTTCGAGTTTTAAGTTCCCATTTCGGTAAAATCGTATACCGGTACCACGGTTTAGAATGTGTCTACGTCAAGGGGGAGGGGTGGTGTTGGTGAGAGGGGGGCCTATGACACTCGTCAAGTGCTAAGCGATTTATGTGTTTTGGTACGGTGGTGGTAGGACGCTCACTTACACTGGCCCTAAACTTTCTTTTGAAATTGTAAGTTCTGTATAAATGCTGGTATTATTTTTTTTTTTTTTTTCATGAGATACAGTTTACATACATGAATCGTGATCTAGCCACTTTTCACTAATATGCGATTTTAACTTTGCACACTGGACTAAAAACCCATCGTTCCCTTGGCACTCCCTTGATTATGCCTGGCATTGGGGAATAACGGTTTTTGTTTTCACACGCTTTTGTTATATATCCGAAGATATTTATGCCATCAATTCGATTTGACACTACACAGAACCGCGACACTAAGTTTGGTTATGTGGATGATTTTGGTTCAGTTGTATCATCAATATCCCGAGTTATGATACAATAACTTGGACCGCGGCGCCGGCGACCTCTCCCCTCACACCATATACACAAACCACATACCATTAGCCTACACTAGATTACCGTATCCTATGCAAAGCCAACTGAACACAAAAGATTAATAGGACACCAACAATCTATTAACCACATTAATGATGTATATGAAATGTCTGTTATGGTGGATGGGTGAGGGTAGGGGAGATTGTTCGTGTTTTCGACCATTCCATTCTTACACAAGATATGTTTATATCGATCTATTTTACCTTCCATAATGAGAGGCAATACGATTCATCACGAAGTGTAGCCTACCAGCAGATATATAACAAACGTATATATTATATACTAAATGAAGAGACCGGGAATAATCGTGTCTTTAGACCTCTTCATATAGATTAAAATGTAGGTTAAGGTACATATACGGTACAAGTATATCGTTTGCTTCAACAGACACATTCCATGATAAATAGCATAAGGAACAAAGCACAATGTAAGGCATTGATCTTGGTACAATGGCAAAGCTGCTAGATGTAAAGTAAGTACCGGTAATAAAACGAAACATATGAAAAGAGTTGATTAGGCTATGCCCAACATTACCGGTATCTATCAACTGAAAATATACATATTTTATAATCTATATTTTATTAATTTCACCCCAACATATGCCAATTTTGTGAATAGGTCATTTATATAATATGCTTACGTGTCGGATAAATTGCGTCTATATATGCAGGGAAATTTAGACTAAATTAAGTAGTCTCGTTGGCAATATAAGCAAAATCCATCATAGTTTTACCATTTTAACACTTAAAGAGCGGAGCCCGACTTAAGTCTGTATCTAAAAAGCAGCAAGTTAGGAGCATTATTAAGGCTTTTAAAGGGTTAAAATCGAGTGCAAATGGCCGGGAGCGCAGCAGGCCACACGGCCGACACCCAGGGCTTACCGCCGCCCACTGCCTCACGCTCCCTCTGTTCTCGAGAGGCCGGCAGTGTAGCCAGTAGTGAGCGTAGCTGGAAAAAATATGCCGCTATACGCTAAACTCCCATGTTGGTGGTACCACTGCATCAAAACGACGAGTGCTACGTAGCTCCTTCTGGTCTCATTTTGAAGCTTGTAGTGCCTAGTTTTTTGCTGAATACATTTCTTTTCTTGCAGATACTTGATTGATCATTCAGGAGGGCCTAAATATGCCCAAAATAGCCCAAAACCCCCCGCTAGACGAGGGTTAATGCAGCAAAATTATATAAATCTGAACTTGGCTCTTTTGCCAACCATTGGCGTGCAACAATATCAAACCCACCAAACCTACCTAAGAATTAACTTAACTAACGGTTTATTTGAGGAGGTTTAAGCAAAGTCCGTTGTATAAATATATGTTACCTTCCATAATAGAATATACGATTTATCATGAAGTTTGTCGGTTGAAGCAAAACTATATAGGCTACCTGGTACCGGTACCGTTTATTGACATACCTTACCTACATTATAATCCATGTGGATTGGTCTAAAATTCTGGTGTAAAATTCATCAATTTACAGTTAGTATTTTTAAGTCTAGCCCATATATAAGGTGATATTTGGTGTAGGTTTTAACTTTTGAACTTGTTTGACATCAAATGTTGATTAAAATCCAAACTCGATCGGTTATATTTTGTCAACTCGGGTATTTCTACGGTTGCGGGATTTTTGCGGGTAGAGGGTATTACAATAAGCTAAATACATCGGAGATTTGACCATATTAATTAACTAAATCTGTATTATGCATCACTGAAATTATAAGTAGTCCTAGCCTATGTAGCCTACCGGACGACTACCGGTAGATTGTGTTACGTGCCTTTAACCCCTTCTGTACCGGTGATGTACTTTTCATTATATTCTGGCCACTATTAGACGATTCTGTACAGCTTAGGAAGGACGTCTACTCATTACAAGGCTACAGCCTATCTCAATTAAACCTTTTAGATATCATATATCCTTCCCAAGCTTAAACAAAATCGTCTAAATGTAGTTGAAATCAAATACAAAAAGACGTCACCGGTAAAGAAGGGGTTAATATTCTGTTCTCAAAGATTTCTGTACGGTACGGTAACCTATTCATGCGCAGTTCTGCTGTTGTAACAAGGCTTATAATCTGTATAGTATATCTAATTTCCAAAACGTAGACATTATTTGATTTCTCTCTCTCTCTCTCTCTCTCTCTCTCTCTATATATATATATATATATATATATATATATATATATATATATATATATATATATATACAGTATATATATATATATATATATATATATATATATATATATATATATATATTATATATATATATACATATATATATATATATATAAACAATAAAAAACATATATTACAGAAAGGAAGTGAGTAATGGAATGTTGGTGTCTTATAACAAACTTTTGTTGTTGTTGTTGTTGTTGTTGTTGTTCCCCAAGCTGCCTAGCCAAACAGCCCCAAGGCCCCGAGCAGTCCAAGGCCATAACCGTGCGCCCCCACAGAACCCTCACTGCCGACCACAATAAAGCCTGGGTGACCGAAGCCACTCCATGGCGGGGAACTGAGGAGGGTGCGGAAACGCCCAGGAAACCAAAGCCCCACCCAGGGCCCTGTGCCCCTCAGCAATTATGAAGAGAAAGTTATGCTTTGCCTTCACTCGCATAATAATAATTAAAATATTATACGGAAAACGGATAAATATCAACATACTACTGTATGGTGTAAAATTATAAAATCGACATGTAAATAATGATAATACAGTATTTAAGTTAGCCCAGTACGGTATATAAGGAGATATAGTCGGTGTTGTTCACTCTTCATACACCCTGCTTTTATCACAAGGCAGTAATAAGTCTTCCTTGTCGTAATTTCCCTCTATTTTACCCTAGGGACCCTCCCCCTTCAGAACACTAAGAATGTATGTCGATAACTCAATTTCCATAGTGTTCATGTTAGACACGGCATTACGAGCATATAAAGTAGAAACCGATTCAATCGCATAGAGTTCAACGTGTTTATTTACTTGGGAGTAGCGGGCCAATGATGCCCCACGCCATCTGGTGGAGAAATCGGAACTAACCCCGTGCACACTATGGATCTCGAAGGGTGTTTGTATAGGAGTAATATATAAGGTTGTGTAAGTATCGCATATGCCTGGTTATGAGTGAAGTAGTGTTAAGGGAGCCCACCTCTTTTTTTTTTTTTTTTTTTTTTTTTTTTTTTTCTCTTATCCCCATCCAGGTGTCGATTTGTTCTTAGCAAGTGATAGCGAGCCAGCATTTTTTTTTTTTTTTTTTTTCCCAACAGGCTAGATTTGTGCATTTTTCGATAGAAAAATTTCTCCGGCGAAGCCTGATTTCTCAATACAATGATGGCTCACTATCGCTCGCCAGGAAGAAATCGACACCTGGATGGGGATAAACGGCTTAAAACAGTTGGGTGAATGGGGCCGAATGAATACAAGCCAGAGAAAGAGAGCAAAATGAGAGAAAGATTTAAAAAAAAGCCGGTGACCCCCCTTAAGTGTGATGGAGAGACATTAGTGAGGAAGTAACAGTGGTTGAAGTAGTGTGATGAACTATATTGTAGATACAGTAAGGATGTCGAGGGTGTCATACATTAACAGTGGTTGAAGTAGTGTGATGGAGAGTTAGTGAGAAGTAACAGTGGTAGTAGTGTGATGAACTATATTGTAGATACAGTAAGGATGTCGAGGGTGTCATACATTAACAGTTGTTGAAGTAGTGTGATGGAGAGACATTAGTGAGGAAGTAACAGTGGTTGAAGTAGTGTGATGAACTATTAGATAAGATTACAGTAAGGATGTCGAGGGTGTCATACATTAACAGTGGTTGAAGTAGTGTGATGGAGAGACATTAGTGAGGAAGTAACAGTGGTTGAAGTAGTGTGATGAACTATATTGTAGATACAGTAAGGATGTCGAGGGTGTCATACATTAACAGTTGTTGAAGTAGTGTGATGGAGAGACATTAGTGAGGAAGTAACAGTGGTTGAAGTAGTGTGATGAACTATATTGTAGATAAGATTACAGTAAGGATGTCGAGGGTGTCATACATTAATAGTGGTTGAAGTAGTGTGATGGAGAGACATTAGTGAGGAAGTAACAGTGGTTGAAGTAGTGTGATGAATATTGTAGATAAGATTACAGTAAGGATGTCGAGGGTGTCATACATTAACATGGTTGAAGTAGTGTGATGGAGAGACATTAGTGAGGAAGTAACAGTGGTTGAAGTAGTGTGATGAACTATATTGTAGATAAGATTACAGTAAGGATGTCGAGGGTGTCATACATTAACAGTGGTTGAAGTAGTGTGATGGAGAGACATTAGTGAGGAAGTAACAGTGGTTGAAGTAGTGTGATGAACTATATTGTAGATAAGATTACAGTAAGGATGTCGAGGGTGTCATACATTAACAGTGGTTTGAAGTAGTGTGATGGAGAGACATTAGTGAGGAAGTAACAGTGGTTGAAGTAGTGTGATGAACTATATTGTAGATAAGATTACAGTAAGGATGTCGAGGGTGTCATACATTAACAGTGCTTGAAGTAGTGTGATGGAGAGACATTAGTGAGGAAGTAACAGTGGTTGAAGTAGTGTGATGAACTATATTGTAGATAAGATTACAGTAAGGATGTCGAGGGTGTCATACATTAACAGTGGTTGAAGTAGTGTGATGGAGAGACATTAGTGAGGAAGTAACAGTGGTTGAAGTAGTGTGATGAACTATATTGTAGATAAGATTACGGTAAGGATGTCGAGGGTGTCCTACATTAACAGTGGTTGAAGTAGTGTGATGGAGAGACATTAGTGAGGAAGTAACAGTGGTTGAAGTAGTATGATGAACTATATTGTAGATACAGTAAGGATGTCGAGGGTGTCATACATTAACAGTGGTTGAAGTAGTGTGATGGAGAGACATTAGTGAGGAAGTAACAGTGGTTGAAGTAGTGTGATGAACTATATTGTAGATAAGATTACAGTAAGGATGTCGAGGGTGTCATACATTAACAGTGGTTGAAGTAGTGTGATGGAGAGACATTAGTGAGGAAGTAACAGTGGTTACCTTTGGATACCTTTGGATGTGTTCGCCGCTCTTCTAGCGGCACCAAGGAGCGCGACGCCCCTCGTTATGGGTGGTGATTTGGTGCAGTAGACTGTTTGAAGCGACAGCTCGCTCCCTTGCGAGGATGGGCTCGTCTGGCACTTTTTGCAGTTCGACATCTAGGGCTCTCTTGAAGTTGTCTAACGAGATGTCCCTCATGTCTCTTACTCGCCGTGGGAGTTTGTTGAAGAGACGTGGGCCTCTGTGTGATAACCAGCCCTCTCGCAGAGAGCCCATAGCACCCATGTTATTCATCCGGGGGATTTCGCATTCCCAGCCTCTCCTATCACTGAATTTCATGACTATCGGAGTATGTAGGTTTGGTACTAAACCCTCTGCGAGTTTCCACGTGTATATTATTAGGTAACGTTCTCTTCTACGTTCCAGTGAGTACAGATTCAGTGCTCTTAAACGCTCCCAATAGTGTAGATGTTTTATCGAACTTATATGCGAAGTGAAATTTCTTTGTACACTCTCTACGTCATTTATTTCACCTGCTTTGTATGGGGATGTTAATACGCTACAGTATTCAAGCCGCGGTAGCACTAGAGATTTGAAGAGCGTTATCATAGGCAATTCACCGCGTGTTTTAAAAGTACGTAGAATCCAACCCGTTAGACGTTTCGCAGCCGCCACTTTGACCTGGTTATGTACTTTGAAACCCATATTTTCAGACATTAATACCCCAAGGTCTTTCACACTGTCTTTCCGTTCTATTATGTGGTTAGATTCTATTAAGTAATTTGTAATTTCTTTAACACCATTATTATCTCCGTACCGTATTAATTGGAATTTTTCCTCATTGAATTGCATTTTGTTTTCCCTGGTCCACTGGAACACTACATTCATGTCTTCCTGCAGTCGGCCCGTGTCCTCTTGTGTGTTTACTATCTTGCTTAATTTTGTGTCATCAGCAAAAGACGACACCGTACTGTGTCTGGTGTTGGTATTTATGTCGCAAATTAGTATGAGGAACAGAAGGGGCGCTAGCACTGTTCCTTGGGGCACTGAGCTTTTGACATCCGAAGGCTCAGAAGTGACTTGGTTTACTGCTACCGATTGTTTTCGGTTTACGAGGAAATTGTATATCCACCGTCCGATTTTCCCAGTTATACCTTTTGCTTTCAGTTTGTGGGCTATTATACCATGGTCACATTTATCAAATGCCTTAGCAAAATCGGTGTAAATGACATCCACATTTTTCTTTTCTTCTAGCGCTTTAAGAATTTTGTCATAGTGTTCCAAAAGTTGTGAGAGACATGATCTTCCCGCTCTGAACCCATGTTGACCGGTGTTGTGTAGTTCATTTGTCTCCATGAATGTTGAAATTTTGCTTCGCAGGACTCGCTCGAAAACTTTAATGATGTGAGAGGTTAGAGCTACCGGGCGGTATTTTTTTGTTAGTGCTTTACTCCCTTCTTTATGCAGTGGGGCAATTATTGCGTTTTTCAAGCTATCTGGTATGTCACCAGTGTCTAGACTCCTTCTCCACATTATAGCCAGGGGTTTTGAGAGGTTTTCCTTACATTTTTTCATTAGGATCGAATTCCATGAGTCCGGGCCTGGTGCCGAGTGGGATGGCATGTTGGAAATGGCCTCTTCTATGTCTTTTGGACCGAAATCAATATCCAGCATCTGAGGGGTTTCCGTGGGGAGGTTTCCATGAAAAATATATTTTGGTCTCTGATGACTTTTGTTTCATCAGGCTCACTGAATGCCATTTCATACTGCCTGCTTAAGAGTTCGCTCATTTCCTTTTTGTCCCCTGTGAAAGAGCCGTCCCCTTTGCTCAGTGGGCCGATGTTTGATGTTGTTTTAGCCTTTTGTTTGGCGTATGAAAAGAAGTATTTGGAATTTTCCTTTATACCTGCAATAGCTTTCCTCTCCTCTTCCATATGTTGTAGTTCATATGATATTCTTAGCCTTTGTTCAATTTCCACAATTTCTCTATCTATTTCGGCCTTTTGCCTATCCTGTAGATTTTGATGTGTGCGTCTTTGTGTGAGTAATTTTCTTCTTCGGTTGAAGTAGTGTGATGAACTATATTGTAGATAAGACTACAGTAAGGATGTCGAGGGTGTCATACATTAACAGTGGTTGAAGTAGTGTGATGGAGAGACATTAGTGAGGAAGTAACAGTGGTTGAAGTAGTGTGATGAACTATATTGTAGATAAGATTACAGTAAGGATGTCGAGGGTGTCATACATTAACAGTGGTTGAAGTAGTGTGATGGAGAGACATTAGTGAGGAAGTAACAGTGGTTGAAGTAGTGTGATGAACTATATTGTAGATAAGATTACAGAAAGGATGTCGAGGGTGTCATACATTAACAGTGGTTGAAGTAGTGTGATGGAGAAACATTAGTGAGGAAGTAACAGTGGTTGAAGTAGTGTGATGAACTATATTGTAGATAAGATTACAGTAAGGATGTCGAGGGTGTCATACATTAACAGTGGTTGAAGTAGTGTGATGGAGAGACATTAGTGAGGAAGTAACAGTGGTTGAAGTAGTGTGATGAACTATATTGTAGATAAGATTACAGTAAGGATGTCGAGGGTGTCATACATTAACAGTGGTTGAAGTAGTGTGATGGAGAGACATTAGTGAGGAAGTAACAGTGGTTGAAGTAGTGTGATGAACTATATTGTAGATAAGATTACAGTAAGGATGTCGAGGGTGTCATACATTAACAGTGGTTGAAGTAGTGTGATGGAGAGACATTAGTGAGGAAGTAACAGTGGTTGAAGTAGTGTGATGAACTATATTGTAGATAAGATTACAGTAAGGATGTCGAGGGTGGCATACATTAACAGTACAAAGGGGTACAAAGGAGTACAAAGGAAATCAAGCAACAACAGATCTAGTGACCCTTCTAGGCTGCTTGTCCTCCAAAACACTGAGGATCAAGTGTCCAAACAGTGGTTTAGAGTGGGTAAGGGAACATTGGAAAGGGAACTACTACCCTGCCACTAACGTGGCAGGACTAGGAAGTTAGTAGGGGACATATGTGTACTAACTGAGGGGAGGATAAAATAAAGTTATTCATTTACAAACGCAGTCAGTCGCGGGTTTGATGCGAGATATTTGTCTATGCGGAATTTAAATGAATCAACGGTGCTGCAGTCTATAACGTCTCGGGGAAGCCCATTCCACAAGTTGACAACTCGATTGAAGAAGAAATTCTTAGATTCGTGTGAGTTAAAAGATTTACCAATAATTTTGCAACCGTTTCCCCGTGTGTAATTAGATTGGTCGATAGTGAAGTACTTACTACAGTTCATATTGTCGATGCCTTTGATGATTTTGAACACTTGAATTAAGTCACCTCTTAATCTGCGCTGGGTTAAAGGAAATAGATTTAATTCTCTAAGACGCTCTTCGTATGGTTTGTTCTTTAGGCTAGGTATAATTTTGGTAACTCTACGTTGAACTCGTTCTAGCTTGTTTATGTCTTTTTGGTAATAAGGGCACCAGCATTGAACGCAGTATTCCAGAAGAGGGCGGACTAAGGAATTGTAAAGGATTAGGATAACGTCTTTGGATTTATGCTCAAATGATCTGCCTATAAAGCCAATTATTTTGTTTGCCTTCTTAACAACTTCTGAACATTGTTAGGTTACTCGATATTGTTACTCCCAGATCGGTTTCTCTGTTTACATTCTTAAGCTGAGTGCCATTCATCGAATAGTTTGCTTTCTCATTTAGGTATCCGATATGTAGTACTTTACATTTATCCGCATTGAAACTCATTTGCCAAATTTGGGCCCAATGTGACAATTTATCTAGATTGTGTTGCATATCGTCAACTTGATCTTTTGAGAGTACGCTATTTGCAATTTTTGTATCGTCAGCAAATTTTGAGATTGTACAGGTGAGACCCTCATCTATGTCGTTGATGTAAATTAGAAAGAGAATTGGTCCTAGTACCGATCCCTGGGGTACCCCGCTACTTACATTGGTCCATTTAGATGCCTTACCGTTTATTACCACTCTTTGCTTTCTGTCGCTGAGCCAATTTTCTATCCATTTCAACACACCGTCTTGTATTCCATGCGCTTTTAGTTTTAGCAGTAAACGTTTGTGGGGAACTTTGTCAAAGGCCGTTTGAAAATCAAGGTATATAATATCTACAGCTTTACTCTCATCGTAACAGCGGTTGAAGTAGTGTGATGGAGAGACATTAGTGAGGAAGTAACAGTGGTTGAAGTAGTGTGATGAACTATATTGTAGATAAGATTACAGTAAGGATGTCGAGGGTGTCATACATTCTCAACTATCTCCAGCTCTTCAGGGGCCAGGGAAATATATTAAAAAAAAAAAAAAAAAAAAAAAAATATATATATATATATATATATATACACCGGTATATATAAATATATATATTATACAAACCAATTATATCTTGGTTTGTTAACCATAAGCTTTAATACATATTTTAAAGATTTAAAGTACAACCTATTAGTCATCTGTAATAAATACGTATAATACCATACATACCAGTGTTCACGTATATTATTTGTAATAAATACGTACAATACCATACATACCAGTGTTCACGTATATTATTTGTAATAAATACGTACAATACCATACATACCAGTGTTCACGTATATTATTTGTAATAAATACGTACAATACCATACATACCAGTGTTCACGTATAATATTTGTAATAAATACGTACAATACCATACATACCAGTGTTCACGTATATTATTTGTAATAAATACGTATAATACCATACATACCAGTGTTCAGGTATATTATTTGTAATAAATGCGTACAATACCATACATACCAGTGTTAACGTATATTATTTGTAATAAATACGTACAGTACCATACATACCAGTGTTAACGTATATTATTTTAGGTAACTGGTGCTTGTAGTTTTTGACAGCAAGTGTATTTTTACATGTTTTCTAAATGTCAGCCTGACGGTATCAGGGCCTCTTATTCCTGTAAGAGGAGATTTTCATTTAAGTGTTTTTTTATCTTGACCCCTGTTTTTAAGACGTTCGCTGCATTAGTTTGACGATTTCATTTATACCTTTTCCACCATTTATGTCAACTTTATAAACTTACTTGCCAGTAATTTAGGAGGAATTGGCCTTGGGTCGATACATTATTCTACCGATTTGTTTTACAAATTTATCTCGAAAAGGTGTTTTGTAAATCTTGATGGAGGTCTAGAGAATAAAATAAAAAACACCCTTCAAATATTTTGCAATCAGAGGATATTTTCATACTATATTAACCCGTACAGCCCCAGCGACGCGCCTGACGCGTCGGCGATGTATGTAACGCACAGCCCCAGAGACGCGCCTGGCGCATCACCCTAATTGCGCCGACCGTAACCTCAGGTGTAGCCACTCAAGAAGGCTCAGATTTGTATGGGAACTGTGTACGTATCCCACGCAACCGTGCCGATGGTTGAAAACTCTCAAAGTCCACGTGCGTGCGCGTGAGCGCGCAATAACCTGGTTTTTTGGGGTAATTGCCTTAAATTTTTTACTCTTGTAAAATACATTTTCGGGGGCTCTGTAGGACCATTCTTTAAGCTTTTTGAGCGGTTTTTCGTGGTTTTTCCTTCATTCCTAACCCATTCGCTATTGTTTCTGGAATAAAACCATTTTTTGAAAACCGGCCGGGTTCTGGTGAACAAACATTACAAAACTAGCCGGGGCTGGACG
>CM064575.1:53304244-53321744 GCA_032716605.1 Paralithodes platypus | reverse complement strand
TTCACCATACTGTATTACACATTACCACACTGCTGCAAAACAAGTATATACATATTGCTACACATTACTACACCAAACAACTGTACACCTCACCATTCTACACATTGCCATACTGCTCCAAACCACGTACACATATTGCCACACCAGACTGCACCAAATTACACCTGACCATACTACACCTTACCACTATACAGCACCTATTACACCTAACCACACTACCACAATACACCAACACATTACTCCAATACAACACAACACACACACCAACACAACACAACACAACACAACACAACACAAGTGGTGGGTGGGGAGAGAGCCTTCTACTTTGCTAGCCTTACCGTCCACTTACTAGCAAATGTTGTTAGAACTAATTCCGAACTGCCTAGTAGGGGCCGCAAGGTCTGAACAGTCTGTGTATCGATGTAACACCAACCCAACACAATACACTACACATCAGTTCTGGATTGATGATTTTATAGACTGGTTATAAACTAATTTGTGTTGATGGATGTGATGTTTACAAATCTACTATTATTCTTTACACTACCGGGTACGTTGGGGACTTATCCTCGTAATTGGTCGGTATTGGTAGACATTTTGGGGCTATAAATCCCGTATAGTGCCGGTCATTACTTAACCCTTTCGAGATGCGATTACGCATTTCTTCGTTTATTAGAAGATATTATTCAGATTAGGAAGGGTATATGGAAGTCAGGGTTAATTGAGGTTGTCTTTACCCTTATAATTCCCACAGGTCCTTACTACACAGTATAAAATCGTCTAATGATAGCCAGAATAAAGTATCAAATTGCGTCATAATGTTCTAACGGTTATTTCTGATAGTTTTGGAAGCCTGGAACTGTTATAACAACCTTGCAAATAGGAGGTAGAACATTAACCCCTTCTGTACCGGCAACGTCCTTCCCATTTTATTCTGCTAAGTATTAGACGATTGTGTTCAGCTTTGGAAGGACGTCTACTGATTTATAGGCTACAGACTATACCAATTAATCCACTAGCCAACTAATAATTAAGAGAAACCACACTCGAAATTCATTAATACCAATTTAACTTTCATACATAAAATCATAACGATGAACAGAACTTGCGAGTACATTTGGTCCACAAGGTGATATGATTACCTTTTGACTAACCTAGAACGAGTCTTCAGGTCTGCATGCCCTTCCTTACAGACTCCGACTATCTTAACCACATAAACAATTATAGTCTTGGAACATAAACTTCACACATGCCGCATATATTTGGTACTGAGCTACCCTGTTCCAAATATGTAGGTCAAAGATCTTGAACATTAACCTCTATAACTCACAAACGACTTGAGTAATCCAGCTAATATTTATAACATTTAAGAAGAGTCAGCCAGGGAATAGGTGTGGACATTTACAGCCCATTTGCTCCAGTCTTTTTTTGAGTTACTGAGATTAGGGGTAACAATTTCTGGCTTATCTATTTGGAACAAGGTATAGCTCAGCAGCGTTAGTAGCGCAGAGCTTATGCATTTCCTCGGATGAATTTTAATTACCGGTATATTATATTTTGTTATCGTACATGTGTTCTGTGTTGTATTACTTGAACATAGCAAAGTTAGTTTATGATAGTACAGTAGCAAAGTTTAAATTATGCAGTGCATGTACTAATGAATTCTCGATATGTAGTCAACACCTGTGCTACGAAAACTCCATTGAATTTTAAAACCGTTCAATGTCGCATAATTTAACAGTTTACAGGCCAATGTTTTATATAAAAGATATCTAAAATATTTGTATATTTTTTTTTTTTTTTTTTTTTTTCTATATTCCAACTTACTTCCTCTCGGGCATAGGCTGAGAGCCTTAACATTCACCGCTTTACAATGAACAGTGAAGCCTGTGAGGTCTTGTTCCAGTCTAGGGAGTGAGACGTGAAGCACGTAGAGTACAACGAGCACCTGCCATCTTGCCTTCACATGAGGCACGGTGCTCACTCATGGCCCGAAACGACCCCATCTCTGAAGCCACCTCGTTCCCGTGCTTCACTGTCTCACTCCCTACACTCGGACTCTCACACTTACACACACACAACGCCACCTGTTGAGCATATAACTCACCAGGCATTGAACCCCTATAGCATATTTTGAATATGGGAATATTCATACAGTGCTATTTAATCAGGGAACAATGAGGGTATTTTATTGACGTTTCGGTGGGCTTTGTGGTAATGCACTGATTCAGCACAAATTCCATCCCAATAATATCTTCCCATTGATACATCGGGATTTGAACCCGGGACCTTTGAATTACCAGGCCAGTGGCAAGACCACTCCACCACACCTTATTTATTGCCGTGTACGATACGGAGTTGACGATGTTCACTCCCACACGAATACCTTGTCCAACGTATATTAGTTGAGAATTGGTTTGGATATCGGCGCTACCCAAATGTTAAGCCAGTCACAAACATTTATTATCATTATTATTATTTATTTTGGACAGCCAAAACTGTCTTGTTAGTATTTTCTGGCTGGTCTGGTTAAGGCAGGCGTAGACTCTCTTAACTCTAGTGGAGTAGCCTCAGCTACTTAACCCTCTCCGACATATGACGCGATTTTGAGCCTATTGGGGATACTTTAAAGCCTTTGTTACCATCAGGGGTATTTATAAACCTTTAGTTTAGTTACTTCAACCTCTGCAGTTGTCTTTGAGTTAGCTGTGGGCAGAAAACTAATTTTGGAGAGGTAATTATAAGAGTGAACTCTATTTCTTATTGCTAATCTGGCAACCTCTGCGTCATAAATGCGTGAAAGGGTTAACCATTATCCTTCAACGACTTCTATAGGGAAGAATACACTACTGCGTATTGGTACTGGATATTGGTAGCTTGGAATATTGATAGTGCAAAGGTGGATGTTGTGTTTATGAATGACTTAACAGTGATAGTTATATCTCTACCGATCAAGGTAGAATTGCCGACTTGCGAGTTTCGTTCTATAAGGAAGTTGGAGCTGTAGACATCGATATTTATCATCATTTCCAGCTAAAATACGGTCGTAGTACATATATAAATACATAAAACCCAATTCAACATACCATTTATCCATCAGAAACTTACATTATTATTGCATTTCTGTTTAATATCGATGTTCACGGCTCCAACTTCCTTATAGGCTGAAACTCGCAAGTGGTCAATTGTCTTGGCAGTATGAGGTATAATTATCTCTGACAAAAGTAACAAGGGGACAGTGTGTGTTCTGTGATTAGTTAGTTAAGTCGGGAATAGAAGGGACCAGGGCTGGGGTCAATTCATTTTTGTCAATTCAATTCAATTCCAATTCAGAATAAAATGTGAATCAATCAATTCCAATTCAATTCAATTCATTCGTAAAAAATCAATCTTCAATTCCAATTCAATTCACAAGCTTTTCAATTCCAATTCAATTCACAAGCTTTTCAATTCCAATTCAATTCAATTCATTATGCCAATCACACACCAGCAGGGCAGGGCAGGCAGGGTTACCAAATGAAGACACAAAATACCACTAGATTCGTTCTCAAAAGTCGCTAGAAGGCCTATAGATAGTAAATACATGCCGAAAATCACTATATTTTATTGATTATTTGAAAATACTGTTAACTTAATTATTGTGCAATAATGAATTCGCATGTTACAGTATAAAATAGTATTTCATCAATTCATATCAATTAATTTATATCAATTCCAATTCAATTCAATTCATTTTGTGTTTATATTTTTCTCAATTCAATTCTATTCCAATTCACAGATTTGTTTAATCAATTCCAATTCAATTCATAATTGACCCCAGCCCTGGAAGGGACCTTCAAGAGAAGATCAATATTTGATTTACAAGTCTTGAGGCAAGTTCTTTATGTTTCCCTGGCTTGGTAGGCAGTCGTTGGTCAGGGTCACCTTTCAAGATTATGATGCATTTTGACAGTTCATTCTGGCTATCATTAGCAGATTTTATGTAATTTAGGAAGGATCTGTGGGAATTATAAGACTATCTCAATTAACACTCTACTTACAATATACCTTTCCTGATATGAATAAAGGCGCCTAATAATAGCCAGAACATGGAAAAAGAGATGCCTAATAATATCTCCAAAGTGTTAATTAATTCAGGTAGCTATAAAACCTACACCGGAGGGGAGTGACTAAAGAGTTAATTTATTTCTATTAATTACGACTTTTTGTAAAAAAAAATCTGACTGTATCTATCATCTGCCTGCAATTATAATTAGTTCAGCTGTAATGAATAGGATGTGCATTAAGGGGATTTTTTTTTTTACCCCCTTCACCCTCATGTGATTTGAGATTTTGTCAATATTAAGACCTTTTGTGTCATTTAGGTGTTGATAATTTTCCTGGCTTGTGATAGCGAGCCTGTAATTTATTAACCTTTCAGGCTCCTAAGATGCTGCTTAGTATATATAAATAATTATCCTTATCTCATAATTTGTCAAAAAAACAAAAATCTGCCAATAAGCTCCCTCAAAGATAACTTCCGGGATTGAAAAAACTAAACTAAAGGTATCTAAACTCCCTTGATGGTCACAAAGGCTTTTAAGTATCACAGGAAGACACAGGTGCGTCATCCTGGACTACAAATTTATCTCCAAGAGGGGTCCTGGGGGTTATATTTAAGCTTCATAGGGGTCTAGGGAGCAAACTGAAAAATGTTTGATAAAAATAATGTGTGGGGAGGTTCCTCCCATACCGCACTTCTCGAAAGGTTAGAGTCAAAAGCATTTTGTCTCGTCAACTCACCTCCTATCACTAATTCCCTACAATCTCTCTCTACATGCCACAGTGGTGCATCTCTCTCACTCTTCCACTGCTATTACAGTAATCAATGTTCTTCAGAGCTCTCTCAATGTATACCCCCTCCCTTACAGAGAGCGGGGGTCACCCACCTTTCAACACACTCCCACCCCTATTCTGTCCAATTATTATCAAACTCAAGATTGAAAAGTTTCTCAGTCTTTCTACTACTCTACACGCAAGCTATGGAGCTCTCTTCCTCAATCTGTCTTTCCCTCATCCTATGGTAGTGGAGGGATGGAGGGAGGAATTAAAGGGAGGGAGGGTGGGGGGAGTGGAGTGAGGGAGGGAGAGACATAGAGGGAGGGTTAGGGATGAGGGAGGGTTAGGAGGGCAGGTGTGATATGGTGTGATATTATTGTCACATAATTTCCCACCACTGGCGCATTTTCTTGTACTACATATTTAATATCGTGCCTCAAGTGTGGCTTGGTGCAGTATTCCAGCAAAGCCTCAAGTGTGGCTTGTTGCAGCTCTCGGATTAAGTGACGGAGATTTAGTTGCTTATGTTATTCTGTTATCGCAATTGATGTTAATCTACTGAATAGTATCGTAATTTGAGATGACATAGAAGCCTTTATAATGTTTGGGTGATGATGCTGATATATGATATTGGAATACTTTTGTTAATTGCAATGTCATTATGACGGGCCTGTTGGAGATATTGAGTATTATTGTGTTTGGTGACTTCAATTGTGTCTTCCATGCTAAGGCCTTTAGCTATTTTTATGGTTTGGAAGATTTTGTTTAATTCAATTTTATTATAAATTTGTAATGGTTAGTCAACGTTATGATGCTATTTTGTCTTGTGTTATGTATAGTCAAAAGCCAAAGTTTCTGACCTTGGCTCATGAGTGTAGCCAAATCCAAGACTATTGAAAGTTTGAGCACCTGCACAACTGTAACTTCTCCACCTTTATTAATACAGTCGTTCAGGCTTTCAACCTTTCAATTACATTAGCTTTGACATACACTATGTAGAGCAAAAGTACAGTGTGACTTAACTCCTTCTCATTTACATCTCATAAAGGCAACCATATTACTTGTTTTATATACCATATTTTACTAACCAGGATGATATCCATAATTATATAAAGAACAGTAAATATACACTCAATGATCAGGAATAGTATTATGGTTTAGAACCAAGAACCCCTTTAAATAGAAACCAAGTGAAGAATATGATTGTGAGACGAAGTGATATGATCTGGAACATTGAGGGATGATGGAAGATGAAGAAGACAATGATGATGATACTGACGATTGTGTTATGATAATGCATATTGATAATAGCAATCATAATATAAAAATAAGAATACAGAAATACGATGGTGTTTGATACGGGAATACAAATTATCAATGATTGTAATTACAAAACTTATAATAAAAACAGAAGTGTTAACATTGATTCCGATAGCTACACTAGCCTTGTGAGGGCCCTGGCCCAGTGGGTTAGTATATAATAAATGCATCAACAACAACAACGATACCGGTTGCTCTATAATGGCAATGCATAACTTTGGTGTAAATAATTACAACAAATTCAGAACAGGAAGATGCTGCTGCTTATGAGTTATTATTGAAGATAACAATAATGACATGATAGTAAAAGACCAGTATGATGCTACTTCTAACAATATATATTATTGATAATAATAGTTCTGACATGAAATAAGTTGATACACAACTGATAATGAAGAAACTGATGACCATGAGAATCCGTAGGAATGATGCAAGGGCTTGCATAGAGTAAAGCCACAATGTCTGTGTCGTTTATGAAGACAAATGTGTGCCCTTTGTTATTATCAAAGAAAATTGCTTATCCCTTGTTGTTAACCAAGAAAATTGTACTTACCTTTGTTACATCGAAGGATATTGTGTATTATTTGTTAATATTGAACAGTATTGCACTTTCTATGTTAATGACGAATAAGATTGTGCTTTCATTGTTATCATCCACGAAAATTGTGCTTTCTTTGCTGATATCAAATATAATTGTGCATTGCTTTGTGGTACTGAAGAAAATTGCGCTTTCTTTGTTCATATCAAAGAAAATTGTGCTTTGCTTTGTGGTACTGAAGAAAATTGCGCTTTCTTTGTTCATATCAAAGAAAATTGTGCTTTGCTTTGTGGTACTGAAGAAAATCACGCTTTCTTTGTTGATATCCAAGAAAATTGTCTATTACTTGTTCGTTGTGAAGCAAAGTGTGGTCCCCTTATTTGTAATTTGTTTGTTATCGTTGTTGTTGTGATGGTGCGTTGTGGAGGCTTTTGTTGTTACTGTTGCTGCTGCTGCTGTTGGCGGCTGAGGGGGGCATATTGTGTCAACCCCCTCACTGCCCCCCCTACCTCAAGACCCCCGCCGCCCCCCACCACCACCCAGCCTACACGGACAGGTAGGACACGCCCCTATCATACCCATCTTTGGTGTAATACCCCCATGTACTCCCTCCCACCCATACATAAATACATGTGCGCCCCTTCACTTTTAACAGAGATTCCACTTTACAGTGAAAAAACAATCCCTGAGATGAGCAAGTTTAGCAAGAGGGTAACAGGGCCATCTAAAATTATGAAACAAAACATTCCTCAGTTATTCTTCATTCCTCAGTTGTCTCCTCAAACATTCCTCAGTTGTTGTCTCCTCAAACATTCCTCAATTGTTGTCTCCTCAAACATTCCTCAGTTGTTGTCTCCTCAAACATTCCTCAGTTGTTGTCTCCTCAAACATTCCTCAGTTGTTGTCTCCTCAAACAGTCCTCAGTTGTTGTCTCCTCAAACATTCCTCAGTTGTTGTCTCCTCAACCATTCCTCAATTGTTGTCTCCTCAAACATTCGTCAGTTGTTGTCTCCTCAAACATTCCTCAGTTGTTGTCTCCTCAAAGATTCCTCAGTTGTTGTCTCCTCAAACATTCCTCAGTTGTTGGCTCCTCAAAGATTACTCAGTTGTTGTCTCCTCAAAGATTCCTCAGTTGTTGTCTCCTCAAAGATTCCTCAGTTGTTGTCTCCTCAAAGATTCCTCAGTTGTTGTCTCCTCAAAGATTCCTCAGTTGTTGTCTCCTCAAACATTCCTCAGTTGTTGTCTCCTCAAACATTCCTCGGTTGTTGTCTCCTCAAACATTCCTCAGTTGTTGTCTCCTCAAACATTCCTCGGTTGTTGTCTCCTCAAACATTCCTCAGTTGTTGTCTCCTCAAAGATTCCTCAGTTGTTGTCTCCTCAAAGATTCCTCAGTTGTTGTCTCCTCAAAGATTCCTCAGTTGTTGTCTCCTCAAACATTCCTCAGTTGTTGTCTCCTCAAAGATTCCTCAGTTGTTGTCTCCTCAAACATTCCTCAGTTATTGTCTCTTCAGTTTGATTGGTTTCATTATTACATTGTTGATTAATTATGGAGCAAAAATCAATCAAGGGGAGGTGTTTGTTTTTTCTGGACCCCCTTCTCATGTTTAGCCCCATTATTTATAAGATTTTAAGACGTTGGCCCCATTAGTTTGGCGATTTTAAGACGTTGGCCCCATTAGTTTGGCGATTTTAAGAACATTCACCCCATTTCTTTGTCAATATTTAAGACCTTTCGTGCCATTTAGGTGTTGATTTATTCATGGCGAGCGATAGCGACCCTGTAATTTAGTAGGAACCAGTCTTTGGACGGGACATTTTTCTAACGAAAAATTTACAAATTTGTCTCAAAGGGGGGTCTTGGGGGTATTTTTTAAAGCTTAATGGAGGTCGAGGAAACAAAGCTAAAAAAAAAAAAAAAAAAAAAAAAAAAAAGAAAAATGCCCTTAATCCAAAAGGTGCGTGGATGTTGGAGAGACGGGAGTGTACTGAGCTAGCTTGGCAATGTTAGCAGTGGGCAGGCTATGTAAGCTTTCCTTGGAGGGATTATAATTTTCATAGATTATTTTCACCCGCATGTTTATTCAGCTTCATATTCCAACATTAAATAGTTTGGATAGACGCATCCCACTCGTTTATGCCTGCCTAGGGGTATATGAAAGGTCATCACTTATATATACTGTGTCTTCACACTCTCTCTCTCTCTCTCTCTCTCTCTCTCTCTCTCTCTCTCTCTCTCTATATATATATATATATATATATATATATATATATATATATATACCGTCATTGGGGGTAATTTGGATATTTATTAAAATGTTCATAAATCATGAATAACCTTTTTTTGGTTAGTTGGATCTTTTCTGGAAAGATACCATTGGTTTTGTCGTTAAATTCTGCATGTTTCTACATATAAATGATTCTATTACACGTTAATATAGAGCTGAAAGGTCAAATCTCCCCGAAGTTGGCAGTCACCAAATTGCGTTGACTCGGAACTACAATTACACGGTACTACACAACGAGTGGACCTAGAAGATTAATTTTTGCATGCTGAACTACAAATATTATAATGTATGTATGGTTAAAATATCACTCCAATTCCCTAAGATACTACTTGTTTAATAAACATACTTGAAAGGTGGGATAATTCGGATCACAGGCAAAACTATGGCGGCCGTCGCAAAAAATATGCCGTTGCAATAAGCAGCCAGCAAGTACAATGTCCCCTACACAACTCTCCACAGACGACTGAGTGGTAATGTTCAGGACAGTCGGAAGATTGGTAGGAAGACTGCTCTCCATCCCTTTGAAGAGGATATAATTGTCCAGCATATTCTGACATTGGCTGATGCAGGGTATGCCTTTGACATACCCAAGCTTCGTGAATTTGTGCAGTCCTATCTTAGAAAGGCAGACCGTGTTGTATCCCACTTTGTCAATGACCTACCAGGCATAGACCGGGCCATAGACCTGCCACCAAAGTCCGACGAGGCACGGGAAGGAAGGTGGCGAGAGGCAGACCGCTGTATCAGTCAGATCCTGAATCAAGTAGTACCAGTAATGAAGATGATCCAGATGTCTACAGGTCAGATACAGACGAAGAATTGGAAGAGCAAGCAAGTACAAGGAAGATAAAATTATGTAGAGTATAGAAAACAAACACAAACAGACATGAATAAAATAATAAGTCATCCCTAAAAAAACATGTGTAGAGAAAACAGACACAGGGAACACCAAAATTCTTGAAAATGCATGTTAATTCCTTTGAAACAGTATGAAATTAATATGTCTATGATGTCAATTTTTTTAGATAAGAGGTATTTCATAGACTTAAATTGTTTAAACTGCTATACTTAAATTGTGAATTCACAAGTGAAGTCAAAGGGGCACCTCTATATTTCAAAATACTGTACAATTCAAATTATATCATAAATCAGGTCCACATAAAATGAATAAAATGTACCTCTATCTTACTAATAGTGTACTTCAGGCAAAACATATGCTATAAAGGTATTTACATGATACTTCCATGAGGAAAACAGGTACGCGCATCACCTGACATGCCCAGCTGGGCCTGTAGAATCCTCTCGCCACTCGCTCCACTCACCCCGGGCTGCATCGTATTGCCTCACACCACCTCTCACAGGCCAGCCGATCCGCTCAGCGGGGCTGGTAGGTTATCAGGATTGTCCCTACAGATGCTCCGCTCCACAGCCGCGCCACCACTTTGGCTGGAATCCCATGGTAGAAGGTGCCACTCCACTCACCCGCATTGCCTTGTTGTCTCCTCACGCTCACCTCTCCTAAGCTGCCTCTTGGCCTCACCACCCCTGTGCTAGGGAGGATTTCTTGCGGGAGAATCCACTGCCCTGCAACGCCGATCCTTTCGTTCACCACTGCATCGCTCTTCTCTCCACGTTGATCAAAATCCTTTGCAGATACCGCTACATTCTCCTCTCAATCATTGTCACGTTGGCCAAATTCTCCTTGTGTATGGCTCTCTCTCCCAGCTGTTGGTTACTCAGTTACTTGTTCGTCAAGGGGAATCCACGCAATGCGAGCTAAGCTCATTATTATCGCGCCTCCTTAACTGGGAATGTATTGCGTGAAATGCATGGTAAGTGTTTTATGTATCGTTGGAATGGCTGTGGATGTGTGTGTAGTCTGTATTTTAGCCAATTGGCGACATCTGGATACGAAGGCTTAGGGTTAATCTGTACGGTACCATTCTCACTACGGTACCAGTCTCACCCGAAGGCTTAGGTTGACCAGTAGCTTAGGTTGACCAGTACGATACCCATCTCGCCTTGTAACCGATCACCAACCCCAGATGGGACGTCACAACTTCGTCCACTTATACCAGGTTCCTATTTATACTGCTAGGTGAACAGAGGCTACACCGTTAGGAAACTTGCCCAAATGTCTCTTCCCCGCCCGGGTCTCGAACCCGGGACCTTCTGGTTGTGAGCCAGATGCGCTATCAGTTACGCCACGGGGAGGTGTGGTGTGGGTGTGTGTGTGCACGTGTGTGGTGTAATGAGGATGTCAGTAGTGTGTTTGTGCTTGTATCCAGATATCTTGCCGTATCTTGATTGCGGGAACAATTTATGCACTCTTCTACCATTAGGTGTGTTTATACCAGCACGATTACCGACGTATAACAAAGTGCACTAAATTCGAATTTGATCCCACTGCTGCCACCACTTGTACCCCATACTTCTAGGTACTACAAAATTTGATTGGTATAATAATTAAACGTCCGTCCGCTGCTTCCTTCCTTAAACAGTTTATTAATGGCTTAATTTCTAAAACACTAACACAAAATTTAAAAAAAAAACACTCGCACACACACACACACCAAGGCACAGACCCAAGTAGTCGAGATCTGTCCTTTGTCGTGGCTGGCTTATAACTGCTGGTCCACAGGTGCTCCAAAAGCAACTCTCAATTTCAAATGCAACAATACCTACATAAGCACACACACTCGCTCACATGTACGTGCGTACATATAGGACTACAAAATACAGTGCCCCCTTGTCTGAGCAGGTAACTGTTAGAAGGGGAAGAGAGGATCTGTCCCCTCACTAATAGTCTGCAGTAAAATTAATCTTGGAAAGTACCAGGATTTGTAAAATCTATACATTACCAAATTCTCTAAATGCATTCTAATGTACTGAATACTAATGCTATATACATATTAGAAGCAAAAATGAACATGGACTTTACAATTGCAATGAATTCCAACTTCATACTGCGACAAAAGTATAAGATCTGGGTGTTGTATTATCTAGAGTATGAAAGCCCAGTCTTTACTGCTTGAAGAGATCAAAACTATCAACAAAACAAATTAAGTCATTGGATTGATTGGTGAAGGTCAGTTGAATTCTAATCGGAACGAAGTAATTATCCCCATCATATAATTCATTAGTCTGACTCCTGCTGGAATACTATGCTCAATTTTGGTTACAGTATTATAGAAAGGATGTTGAAAAAATTGGAGAGAGTTAAAGAATAGTTATAAAAAAGATGCCACAGTTGAGAAATACACCGTATGCGGAGCAGATTTGTACCTGTTTAGCTTGATAAAGCACCATGATAATCTAAATGTTCACATGTTTCACAGTTGACCAGTCAAACTACACAAGATGAAATAATTTCAAGATTATAGGACGATTCAAGCTGGATCAGGCTAAGCTTTATTTTTCAACCGAGTCGTAAACGTTTGGAATAAGCTGCCACGAGACATTATTGATTGCAAAACTGTAATGTCTTTCAAAAGACGTTCAGACAAATTCATGAAATTCAACCCGCTGCCTCCGTCTATTTAACTCTCTCGCTCGCCAGAAGATGCAATTGCGTCTTCCCGTACTACCCTCTAAATGCACCAAGGCACGGATCTTGCCTTGAATTCCGAAACTAGAATAGTTGTCATAAATCACCCAAGAATGGTAATCGCGCCTTACTCTGGCTATAAGCTGAAGGAACAAGGAATTACATGACATAACTTGCAACACTGTAAGCCAAAAACAGTGTGACAGAGAAGGCTTGAAACTAAATTTTTCTCCTTATTTCTTTTGCCTCAGACCAGGAACGTCGCTTCGTTCAGATCTTATGTTGTCACTGATGTTGTCCTTGAAATTGTTCGTTATTTGGCATACATTTTCACGATGATGATTTGGGGTTTTGATATTTTTTCTACCTGAATATTTTAGAATACCCTTTCCTCGTTTTATGTATGTATAATAAAGTGTATAAAATATTATTCTTTTGGTCTAAACCTGACCGAGAATGGAAACTTTCAGTCCGGTGGCATTTTCAAGTCCGGTGGCCGTATTTTATAAACCAAATACGATCATTTTAGGTTATTAATATATAATCCAATATTGATGATAGAATATTTTTGAATGAACTATTGAAAAATGCAGAAAAATACTTGTGATATCATATTAAAAACAAATATATCTGTAGTTATTTAGTGAGTTTCCAAAATATATTGAGTTTAAGTGCAGAAAACCGCCATTTTATTTGGGAACATTCCTAATATTAATTTTTCACGATAATCAATATATTTAATGAGAAAGAACAAAAATACAGCAATTAACTTGACCCTTTCACTCACAGGACGCCATTTGAGCCTATTCTGGGATACAATAAAGCCTTTGTGACCATCAGGGGTGTTTAGAAACCTTTAGTTTATTTACTTCAACCTCTGCAGTTGTCTCTGAGCTAGCTGTGGGCAGAAAATTAATTTTGGAGAGGTAATTATAAGATTAAGAGAACTCTATTTCTGATTGCTAATCGGCAACCCTGGCGTCCATATATGTGTGAAAGGGTTAATGACCGGTGAGTGAGAGGGTTAATTTCGTAGCTGAATAAGTAAAGTGAATGGAGTTCGACACATGTGCTGCTTCTGTTTATACTTAAAAAGTAGCAGATCTATTGTTTGCAGTCCTTTGTATGTCATTTGTATAACAGCATTCTTCGTTTCATGCTAGCTGTCTACACAAGAATATATTAATTTGAGATATATTTCTGGAATCTGAGCGATAAATAAATATATCTTTTAAATCTCTAATTTCTACAGGTCTTGCCAAAACTAAATTCAATGTGTTATGGTTATCCAGAAATAAATAATGCAAAACGCGTCCTTGCACTGAAATGGTTTGACATCTTTGTAGGTACCACATGTTAGGTTTTTTATTGTTAATGTATAGGCTACATTATTATGATTAGTAGTACAAAGGACTACAAAGTACAAAGGAGTACCAAGGAAATCAAGCAACAACAGGTCTAGTGACCCTTCTAGGCTGCTTGTCCAACAAAACCCTGAGGATCAAGTGTCCAAACAGTGGTTTAGAGTGGGTAAGGGAACATTGGAAAGGGAATTACTGCCCTGGAACTAATGTCCGTGGCAGGATTAGGAAGTTAGTAGGGGACAGATGGGTTAGTAACTGAGGGGGGGGGGGTAAATTAAAGTTATTCATTTACAAACGCAGTCAGTCGTGGGTTTGATGCGAGATATTTGTCTATGCGAAGTTTAAATTAATCAACGGTGCTGCAGTCTATAACGTCTCGGGGAAGCCCATTCTACAAGTTGACAACTCGATTGAAGAAGAAATTCTTAGATTCTTGCGAGTTAAAAGATTTACAAATAATTTTGCAACCGTTTCCCCGCGTGTAATTATATTGGTTGATAGTGAAGTACTCACTACAGTTCATATTGTCGAGGCCTTTGATGATTTTGAACACTTGAATTAAGTTGCCTCTTAATCTGCGTTGGGTTAAAGGAAATAGATTTAATTCTGTAAGACGCTCCTCGTATGGTTTGTTCTTTAGGCTAGGTATCATTTTGTTAACTCTACGTTGAACTCGTTCTAGCTTGTCTATATCTTTTGGTAATAAGGGCACCAGGATTGAACGCAGTATTCCAGAAGAGGGCGGACTAAGGAATTGTAAAGGGTTAGGATAACTTCTTTGGATTTATGCTCAAATGACCTGCCTCTAAAGCCAATTATTTTGTTTACCTTCTTAACAACTTCTGAACATTGTTGACTCGGTTTTAGGTTACTCGATATTGTTACTCCCAGATCGGTTTCTCTGTTTACATTATTAAGCTGAGTGCCATTCATCGAATAGTTTGCTTTCTCATTTTGGTATCCGATATGTAGTACTTTACATTTATCCGCATTGAAACTCATTTGCCAAATTTGGGCCCAACATGACAACTTATCTAGATTGTGTTGCATATCGTCTTGTTCTTTTGAGAGTACGCTATTTGCAATTTTTGTATCGTCAGCAAATTTTGAGATTGTACAGGTGAGACCCTTCTCTATGTCGTTGATGTAAATTAGAAAGAGAATTGGTCCTAGTACAGATCCCTGGGGTACCCCGCTACTTACATTGGTCCATTTAGATGCCTTACCGTTTATTACCACTCTTTGCTTTCTGTCGCTGAGCCAATTATCTATCCATTTCAACACACCGTCTTGTATTCCATGCGCTTTTAGTTTTAGCAGTAAACTTTTGTGGGGAACTTTGTCAAAGGCCTTTTGAAAATCAAGGTATATAATATCTACAGCTTTATTCTCATCGTAGAGGTTGAGGATATCGTGGAAGAAGTCTAAGAGGTTTGTTAAACAGGAACGTTTTTTTACGAAAGCCGTGTTGAGTATCTTTATGTATGTTATTTTCCTCTAAGTGATTTACGAGTCTGTCTCTTATGAGTGTTTCTAGCATTTTACATACAACTGAGGTTAAGCTAATTGGACGATAGTTACTGGGTTAGTTATGGATTTGCTGCCTTTTTTTAATATCGGTGTTACGTTGGCTAGCTTCCACTGATCAGGCATAGTTCCAGGCTGCAAGGATTTATTTAATAGCAATGTCAGTGGTTTGGAGAGCTCATCCTTAGCTTCCTTTAGAACTCTAGGTGAGATTGTGTCAGGTCCAGGCGTTTTATTTACCTTGAGTTTATCTAAACAATTCAATACTTCTCTCTCTGTAACGGTGATATTGCTTAGAACATCTGAATTATCAATCTGAATCGGCGATGGTGTAGGGATATCACTGAGGTCTTCTGTTGTAAAAACTGATGCAAAGAAGGTATTGAGGGTATTACTCATTTGTGCTTCGTCTTTGGTGTATTCTCCATATTCATCGACTAACGGTCCAACAGTTGAAGTAACTACTTTTGTCTTTCTGATATAACTATAGAATTCTTTCGGGTTTGTTTTACTTTGATTCGCAACATGTAACTCCAGGGTCTTTTTACTTTGCTTAATTAACTGTTTGGCTTTACGTCGTAGCTTTACAAATGTCACCCGTTCTTCGTCATTTTGTGAGGATTTTAATCTATCATTAGCCAACTTTTTAGCAAGCAGACAGTTTGAAATATCTTTCTTTCACCAATTGGGCTTATTATTATGGCCTGTACGCCGTATTTTCGATGGTATGCAGTCTTGCACTGCTTTTAGGTAAGTGGTTTCAAATACTTCCCAAGATGTATTTATGTCGTTATTGTTAATTAGAAAGCTCCAGTCACTTTCTTTAAACATTGCTCTAAGTTTAGGAAAGTTTGCTTGGGAGTATGAACATGATTAGATTAATATCCAGTATTCGAGAATGGATAATAAGTCGTAGGCGTGTGCATAAACCTTTAACCGTCCTGGTGGTGTAATGGTTAAGGTGGCAAAAATCTGTGTGTGATAACCCGGGTTCGAATCCCGGCGGATCATATATACATTAATTTATTTAATTGGGGGTGTTTGGTGTTGTGGTGAAATAAATAAAATATAGATTATTGAAATTAGGGACTTTCTCGATGCTGCTATTTGGTTCGTTATTAGTAAAATTTAAGCTGAAAGTTATCGTAGTAGTAGTAGTAGTCAATCAATCAATCAATCAATCAATCAATCAATCAATCAATCAGTAGTAGTAGTAGTAGTAGTAGTAGTAGTAGTAGTAGTAGACAACGAAGTCGGGCGCTTTGATGACTATTCTGACCTGGTCTAGGGTCCAAAGAGGGGATGCACAGACTGAGTGGTTAATAATGTTAAACAAAAAAAAGTAGTAGTAGTAGTTGTAGTTGTAGTTGGGTGACCGGACAACTCAACCAGTAGACCATTTCAACCAATACGGTTAGGCTAGGACTATATTTTGGCACTGGTTTGGTTGATTTGGCACTGGTTGAATTGGTGTACTGGTTGAGATGTCCTTAGTATTTAATTTTTTACAAAATAATCGAAGGTTGTTTCCCAAAGTGTCAAAAGTGAAGTAGAATATACAGTACTTGATAAATTTGACCTACCTAAGGTCACCTAAGGTTGTGTTCGCCACTCTCCTAGCAGCACCGAGGAGTGCATCGCCCCTCGTTGTGGGTTGTGTTTTGGTGCAGCAGACTGTTTGAAGAGACAGCACGCTCCCTTGCGAAGATGGGCTCGTCTGGCACTTTTTGCAGTTCGACATCGAGGGCTCTCTTGAAGTTGTCTAAAGAGGCGCCCCTCATGTCTCTTACTCGCCGTGGGAGTTTGTTGAAGAGACGTGGGCCTCTGTGTGATAACCAGCCCTCTCGCAGAGAGCCCATAGCATCCCTGTTATTCATCTGGGGGATATTGCATTCCCAGCCTCTGCTATCACTGAATTTCATGACTATCGGAGTATGTAGGTTTGGTACTAAACCCTCTGCGATTTTCCACGTGTATATTATTAGGTAACGTTCTCTTCTACGTTCCAGTGAGTACAGTTTCAGTGCTCTTAAACGATCCCAATAGTGTAGCTGTTTTACCGAACTTATATGCGAAGTGAAATTTCTTTGTACACTCTCCA